>CM075658.1:12694929-12877429 GCA_037954105.1 Canavalia gladiata | reverse complement strand
TTTTTCATTTTTTTGGGATGACAAATAATTAAACAAATCCAAACCATTAAATCATTGGTTTTCATTGATTTCTTCAGTTCTCGATCGGTTTATCAAAATTTCGGTTAGTTCTTAAGAATTTTGATTCTATGAATCGTACAAACATGCCACTTAACCGGTTTATTAGTTGATCTGGTTTTGGATTATGCGCTTTAATAATGGAAAATTAGAGGATGGAGATCATTCAAATAGAACATGCCTCTAAATGTGATCAAATCACATTGTTAAATAAATATGTTTTATTTTGAAATAGTTAAGAGTTTGTTAGCGTTAATAAAGGGTCTGTTAGCATTAATTTATAAATATAGAAATTAGTTTTATCTAAATCTTAGTTGCTATTTTATGGGTTTTATCCGATAAGTTGTACAACCTATTTAAAGGCTTTATTTGGCTTTATTTGATGAATAAAAGTAGTAGTATTTTTTATTTTTTATTTTTTGTTATCTCTAGCTCAACAGTGGTACCAGAGCTAGTTGAGTAAAAAAAAATAGAATCTTGCAATAGTAAAAGAGAAAAGAGTAAAAAATAGAGTTTTGCATTCGTAAAAGAGTAAAGAATATGCAACAGCAAGAGAGTAACTCATGGTTGCAAAAAGTTTTGTTCTGTCTTCCATTCCTCAGTTTGATGGCCATTACAATCACTGAAGCTTGTTGATGAAAATTTTTTATGGTCAAAAGAATATTGGCAAGTTGTTTATGATGGAATACCCACTGGCACAACAGATGCGCAGACAACTAAGAAAGAAGCAATGAAGTTGAAAGATCTCAAAGTAAAGAATTACTTGTTTCAATCAATTGACCGTGCAATTTTGGAGAAAATTTTATGCAAGGACACTTCTAAGCATATTTGGGACTCCATGAAGAAAAAGTATCAAGGTTCAGCAAAGGCAAGGAGGCAGTAGCTTCAAATACTTCGTATGGAGTTTGAGACATTTTGAATGAAGTCCGGTGAATCAGTTACCGATTATTTCTCTCGAGTCATGACAATTGCCAACAAGATGAGGATTTATGGAGACAAAACAGAAGATGTTACCATAGTTGAAAAGGTACTATGTTCCATGACCCCGAAATTTAATTTTATTATATGCTTTATAGAGGAATCAAAGGATATTGATGAACTGCAAAGCTCTCTACTGGTTCATGAGCAGAAGCTTAATCAACAAGAGAAAGAGGAACAAGCACTACAAGCATCCACCAATGATCAATCCTCTACATCAAATAAAACCAATTACAAGGGAAACAAAGGGTCAATGAATAGAAAAAATCAGCACCAGCAACAACACCAATCAGAGTACCAATTCAACAATTATCGTGGAAGAGAAAGAGTAAGAGAAAGAGGATGGGGTGGATTTGATTCATCCACTCACAAAGCAAATTCAGGAGACAAGTGGGGTGGATTTGAATCATCTACTCACAAAGCAAACTTGAGAGACAAGTCCAATGTAGAATGCTATCGATGTCATAGGTATGGACATTACAAATTCGAATGTCGTACTAACCTACCTGAAACCAATGGAGAAAAATCACATTTTGCAGAAAATGATGAGGAAGTTTCTCTCTTAATGGTCTGTCATATAAAGGAGGAAACTACCAAGAACATATGGTATTTAGACATAGGATGCAGTAACCATATGTGTGGTGACAAAACAGCCTTCTTCACCTTAGACGAATCATACAGGAATAATGTGAAATTTGGGAACAACACCAAAGTGTCAGTGATGGGAAAGGGACAAGTAATCATTTACACTAAGGAAAATGCCACACAATCTATTTCTAATGTTCTTTTTGTCCCAGATGTAAAGACCAACATGTTAAGCATTGGTCAACTACAAGAGAAGGGTTATGAGATCCTTATCAAAGACAGAGTATGTCGTATACATGATGTGAAGTTGGGACTAATTGCTCAAGTCAAAATGAAAACATATAGGATGTTTCCCCTTTATCTCAACAACATTACACAAACTTGTTTTGCAGCACAATTAAAAGACTTAGCATGGCTATGACATTTTCGTTATGGTCACCTCAATTTTGGTGGACTAAAAATGCTTCAACAAAAAAAACATGGTTACTGGCTTCCCACATTTCACAGGTCCCTCAAATACTTGTGAAGATTATACATTTAAAGATTGTGCATTCTGACATTTGTGGGCCTATCAATCCGGTCTCAAATAGAGGTAAACGTTATATCATCACTTTCATTGATGATTTTAGCAAAAAACGTGGGTTTATTTCTTATAGGAAAAATATGAAGCTTTAATAGCTTTCAAAAGCTATAAAGCCATGGTGGAGAAAGAAGTTGGAAGCTCAATTCAAGTGGTGTACTGATCGTGGAGGTGAATATAATTCACATGAATTTGTAGGTTTTTGTGAACAATATGACATTAAAAGACAATTAACAATAGCATACACTCTAGAACAAAATGGTGTGTGTGAAAGGAAAAATCGCACAATCATGAACACGGTGAGGAGCCTTTTGAAGAAGAGTGAAATCCCAAAGAAATTTTGGTCGGAGGCTATCAACTGGAGCATTCATATTCTGAATAGAAGCCCAACTCTAGCAGTTCAAAATATGATACCGAAAGAAGCTTGGAATGGTAGAAGACCAAATGTAAGCCATTTCAAAAATTTTGGTTGCATTGTCTATGCACATATATCAGATGAGAAAAAGAAGAAGCTGGATGACAAAGGAGAAAAATGTGTTTTTCTTGGTGTTAGTGATTGTTGAAAAGCTTACAAATATTGTTGAAAAGCTTACAAATTGTATAATCCTAACACTAAGAAGATCATCATTAGTTGAGATGTAATCTTTGATGAAGAAAATTTTTGGCAGTGGCATGTACATAAGAAGCAAAAGAAAAGCAGTAGCCTGTGGAGATTCAAGATGAGCAAGCAATCATAAGAGAACCAAGGACACAATGACTTAGAAGGAGACCGATGCATATTGTGATCCTGTAACTTATGAAAAGGCTGTTCACCATTCAAAATGGAGGAAAGCCATGGATAATGAAATTGCAGCTATAGAGAAGAATGATACATGGGAGTTAACGGAACTTTCAAAAGGAATGAAGACCATTGACGTTAAGTGGGTTTATAAAACAAAGTTCAAGGAGAATAGTGAAATTGATAAACATAAGGCTTGTTTAGTTGTCAAAGGGTACAAGCAAGAATTTGGCATTGACTACAAAGAAATGTTTGCTCCTATTGCAAGGCATGATACAATCATATTAGTAATTGCATTAGCAGCCCAAAATTTATGATCTATTTTCCAGCTAGATGTTAAATCAGCTTTCTTGCATGGAGAACTAAAAGAGCAGGTATTTGTTACTCAACCTCCTGGTTATGTCAAAGTTGTTGAGGAATGTAAAGTATACAAGTTAAAGAAGGCTTTATACGGACTAAAACAAGACCCACGAGCTTGGTATAGTCGTATTGAAGCTTACTTTCTAAAGTCAGGCTTTTTTAAGTGTCCTTATGGACATAATTTATTCATTAAGTCTGAAAATAATGGGACGCTCATAGTGTGTTTGTATGTAGATGACTTGATCTATACTGGAAATGATAGGAGTATGTTTGATAAATTTAAAAAGTCTATGATGAGAGAATTTGATATGACTGAGTGATGCATTATTTTCTTGGCATAGAGGTTGTTCAATCTACTACAGACATCTTTATTTCTCAAAAAAAATATGTGCAAGAGTTGCTAAACAAGTTTCAAATGAAGGATTGCAATTCAGTTAGTACCCCAATAGAAACAGGTATAAAGCTTGTCAAAGATCCACACGGAAAACGAGTTGATAGCACACTTTATAAGCAGATTGTGGGCAGCTTAATGTATCTATCTGGGGCAGGACCAGACATCACGCATGTTATAAGCCTCATTAGCAAATTCATGGAATGTTCAAAGGAAAAGCATCTCTCTGCTGCAAAATGAATATTTAGATACTTGAAAGGTACAACTGATTATGGGATCATGTACAAGAATTGTGAGAAATCATAATTATTTGGCTTTATAAATAGTGACTATGCTGGAGATCTAGATGATAGAAAAAACACATCTGGCTATGTTTTCATGATGGGTTCTCTATGTTTTCATGATGGGTTCTGGAGTTGTATCATGGTCATCAAGAAAGTAATCAATTGTGACTTTATCAACAACAGAAGCAGAATTTGTAGCTGCAAGTTTGTGTTCTTGTCAAGCTATTTGGTTGAGACAAATTCTTGAAACACTACAGTTCAAGCAAGAGGGAGCTACAACAATTTATTGTGATAATGGTTCAGTAATAAAGTTGTCCAAAAACCCAGTTTTACATGGAAGAAGCAAACATATTAACATTAGGTACCATTTCCTATGAGACCTTACAAGCAATGAAACTATTGATCTTGTGTACTGCAGAAGCCAGGATCAAGTTGCTGATATTTACAAAAGCTCTCCAAATCAATGCATTTCAGAAGCTTAGAGGGTGCTTAGAATCTGTTCAAGGGATTTGTTTCAGTTCTATATTTTCTAAACTAATGTGTAGTCATTAGTTTAAGGGAGGAAATGTTAAACAAATCTGTTTTATTTTGAAAGAGTCAAGAGTTGGTTAGCATTAGTAAAGAGTCTGTTATCATCAATTTAGCATAAAGATAGGAATCGGTTTTATCTAAATCTTAATTGCTATTTTATGGGTTTTATCCGTTAAGTTGTACAACTTATTTAAAGGTTTTATTTGATGAATAAAGGTAGTAGTATTTTTTATTTTCTTCTGTTTTTAATGTCTTTAGCTCAACACACACAACCAAAAAAAACTAAATAAGATAGATGATACTTGCACTTCAAGTTAATTGTTACAATATATTATAAAAAATAGACAAAAATAAAAAAAAATATCTAAAACATAATTATGATGTAATAATGAAAAATAAATAAGTGTGTAATATATATAATTATAAATTTAAAGTACAAAATATATTACTAAAAAATAATTAACTTTTTGTTAAACAAAACAATACAAAACTTGTACATGTGAAATCTTAGACCAACTGATCCAATAAAAACACAAGGCCTAACCACATATGTTTAATAGGCTGGTCCATTTTGTGTATTAAATCTTTAATTATATATTTAGTAATCATCTTTTCATTATTATGTATATTTAATAAAATTAATTATCAATTTTAATAGTCCATTTAAAATTTTGTTTGAATTTAAATTAATTTAATTATATTTATAGGTAAATTATTTTTTTGAAAAGTCTCATCCATATACAAAGAAAATTTCTCTTTCTATATTTCTAAACACTCAATGTACTCGAAAACTCTAGTATTGTTTGGATTTTCTAAATTATCATGGTTGCTAGTTGTGTTTTTTGTTAACATAGGACTGTTGAATCCTGAGGATCACGCAATGAACTCCACAAGTCCTAGAGGATAGTGTCGCACGCCTCAACTTACAAGATGATATCTACTTATTTACAACAATCTCAAATATTTGATTCAATATTATCTTTATAAATACGTATTTGTTCTAATTCTTTAAATATCTTTTTATTATTATTGTCGTTGTTGTTTCAAACTAATACAAATGTTATTAAATTGATATAAATTTAATATTAACTTTTTAAAATTAAAAGTCTATTTAAAATAATAATAATATTAATAAAATAAATTAATTATTTCCATAAATATGAATTAAGATTTGTAAGATATTATACATATTATGTTATGCAAATTTCTTGATATGTATATACGCAGATTTTTCTTTTAATTTTTTCAATTGCAAAAGGTAATTTTCTTAACATGTTGAGTACTAATTCTCTTATTCTTAATATTGTGTTAAATTTATTCTCACTTGTCTGAGATACTCATCAATATAATCAACAATAAAAGAATAGAAACTTGTTATGTTATTATTATGTAAAAAGTATGAGATACTCATCAATATAATCAACAATAAAAAAATAGAAACTTGTTATGTTACTATTATGTGACAACATTATCTTAAACGTTGATTTGTAAATTTATTTTTTATTTATTGCAAATTATAAAGTATTATCAAAGTTTAAAAATATATTTACTTGATTATAATGTTGAAATTAAATATTGGATGATGCATAAAAAATTAAGATATTATATATATATATATATATATATATATAAATGAGATATAAAGGTGATCATACATTGTTTTACTAAATTTAATTTGATGAAAATTTATATTGTGATTATGTAGAAGAGTCATGAGATACTTGAATTTTTTTGGCATAATATTTATAGCAACTAAGATATAAATAAAAATATGGTTATGTCAAAATTTTAAAAAAATCATGCAATATGAATACATTAATATGTCGATTATATGATATAATTTATGCTCTATATAATAAGATAAATTCTAATTTTGCATAATTTATCATGAGACATGTTTATATAAATTAAATTTTATGCGCGCTAGGAATTTGAAAAGTCAATAAATAATTGAGTTTATTACGTATCAATGAAACAAATGATATATTGAATTAATTTTGAAATCATTAAGAAGTGTGAGGGTTTAATAATGTCATACAATCATAATAGAAATTTATCAAAAATTAAAATTATATTATTGAGAATTCCCTAACAAAAGGAGATATATACATGATTTTATTGTATAATATGAGTACAACAAAATGCTTGAGAAGATCAATGAATATTATCAATTTATTATAAAAAAAATATTTTTGTTATTTTGTGATACTCATTAAATATTAGAGGAATAACATACACTATGGTATTAATGAGTTTTTGACTATATTAAAATAATATAATGATGATCAATAAATTTATTTGTATGAGAATAAATCGCAAATAGATTTATTTTAATCTCAAGAGATATAGTGATTTAAATTTTTTAAATAAATAATAAAATACATTATGAAGATCAAATTATTATTATTTACTTGAAAGATAATTTAAAGATAAGTGCTAAGAAATTTTTTTATTAAATATATTGTATAAATATATTATGATTGCTAATAAGCAATATTAAAAATCAATTGTAAATTAAATCGAGATATGTACATATATGTTAAATTTTGTGAATAATTATGAATCCTAATTAATGTGAAGTTAAAGATTAATTTGATTGTATTTCTTATAAAGCAGCAAAAACTTAGTGAATCAAGGAGAACAAATGTTTAGCCAACTAAAATCAACAATGGTAAGAACCCAACATACTGAATATCCCATGAAAAAGGTTCATGTGCATAACAATAGCTTATTGTTGGTCTTCTAGCATAATTATTTAATTTTCATTCCTATGATGTGAGACTGTTAGATTGCATTGAATGAGATGTTAAACTTAATGTTTTTAATGACTATCATATTCTTTATAAATGGTGTATAAAATGAAGGATACATTTGATGAATTCAATTATACAAGTATCAAATAGGGCCGCTTATACGAGATTGAGACATAATCTTTAGAGTACCCATGAATTACCAAGCACACACATGGCCTATTTTACGTAAAATCAGCAAAAACGACAATAATTGTGTGATGTAATGTGATAGGTGAACCTCTAACTTATATCAAAGTATTTTTGGAGAAGCTGTACTTCACCAAAACAATAAGTTAAGTTTATTTGTCTAAGGTCTAGTTTATATTTCAAAAGACACTAAATTTGATGCGTTGTACTTTACACTCATGATGTGAATCCAGCAAATTTATTTTATCAGAATTTTCTTAAAGACTTTTGACATATATGGGAATTGTTGTAAAAAAATAATATCTCAAGAGGCTTTAAAATTTAAAATATAATTAATTTTTATTGCGCATTTAAATTTTGGTAATTAAACCTTTAATTATATGTTTTGTAACCATCATTTCATTACTATGTACATTGAATCAAATTAATTATCGATTTTAATCGTCCATTTAAAATTCTATTTGGATTTAAATTAATTTAATTAAAAGTTTTAAACGGTATTTAATTATATTTATAGGTAAATTAATTTTTTGAAAAATCTCATCCCTATATAAAGGAGATTACTTTTTCTATTTCTAGTATTGTTAGGTTTACTAAATCATCATTCTTGCTAGTTGTGTTTCCTATTTATTATAGAAGACACTGATACGAATCCTAGGGATCACGTGATGAGTGCATAAGTTCTTGAGAATGGTATCACACATCTCATCCCTATGAGATGATATTCAGTTATTTCTAACAGATTTTTTCCCTTAACATGAAGATGCATTTTCAACTCCATTTTGTGATTGTCATAGTCATTCACTTGCAATCTCATCCCAATTTCTCAACGAGTAGTGATATTTATGTATACATTCAGTCGTCTCATCTATTTTAGTACATCTCAGTTTAATATTTATAATATTTTAAAAAAACTATACACTTAAAAAATTTAAATGTATATAGGTGGATATATTGTATTAGAAATCTCATATGATATAGCGGTAAGATTAATCATACAAATGTATATAAGTAGATACATTGTATAAGAAATTTTACATAGTTTAGAGGTAAGATAAATCATAGATATATAAAGTGAAAATAGCTCTTAGGTGTAAGCTAACTTTTGGAATTAAGTTAGATTCAAACTCAATTCTAATATAATATTAAAGTTTATCCTAAATTCATTAATGGATCACAACATGAACTAACTTTTAGGGTTGAGATATCCTGCAAACTTTATATTCCATTCCAAATGTCTAGTTTTGCACGTGAAACGAACTTATTCTGTCTCTCATATTCATCTTCATCATCTTCAAAATTTTTAACAAAATGTGACATGGATGTGGACATGATAATGTCCTCATCATTTTTGTCTACACAACACAAGATACTATTAGTATAAAAATATATATATATCATAAACATCTTTATACAAGAAAGATCAAAATGTTTCAAATTTTATTTAAATTAAAGAATGATAATTAATATACCATCACACAAAGTATATTTCTAAAACATATTTAAAATTATTTATATTTTTATTTGCAGTTATTTTAAAAATCATTTTTAATAATTTATAACACTAGAAACATTTAAAATATAAATGAATTAAGTGATAAATATACTTGCAATATGTATTTAGCGTTTTTTAAAATTAAATCCAACAAATTTATTACAAGATTATCATTATTAAAATAATTTATATCATTATCACTGTTGTATAAATAAAAATTTTATTTGTAAAAAATCTTGAATTTAAAAATAGAATTTTAATTTTTTTTAAAAAAATTTAAATAAAAACAACCTTTGTCAACTTTTTTTTTTCTTTTTTTCAAAAAAAAACATACAAATGGAATAATTCTAATTTCTACCTAATTTTTCTGCAAAATAAATAGATACTAAGTGAAATTAAAAAAATATTAATAAAGTAAAATTACATTTTTTAAATTAAGAATATTTTAATGTCCTTTTAAATTCTTATCTAAAAATTAAAAAATAATTATTTTAAATGAATGAAGTATATTATATATTTTGAAATCTCCCTCATTTATCAATAAATATTGATTAAATAAATTGATAAGGATTAGATTTTTAATTTTTGAATTATGAAAATGATCTGTAAGTACTTTTATAAACTCATTAAATTTTAAGGTATGCCCTACAAGTCTTTAAAATCCACTTTATCTAAATTTTTTAATAAAAATATATATTTATCATTAAAGTAATTAATAATAATTAAAATATATATTATTCAGTTTCAATCTCAAAAAAATATAATTAAATTTAACTTATTTTTCATCTATTAAACTAGTTAAGTTATTATTCCTTCAATAATCTATATATTATAGTATTTAGTAAAAAATCTTGAATGAGAATTTAAGAAATCAAAGAAAAAAATGAAGGTAGAACATTTTTACAATGATAAATATTTTGAATTAAATAAAGTGAATATATTATTCAGTTTCAATCTCAAGAACATGTAATTAAATTTAACTTAATTTTCCTCTATTAAATTACTTAAGCTATTATTTCTTAATAATCTATATATTATATTATTTAGTAAAAAGTATTGAATGAGAATTTAAAAATTTTTAAAAATGAAGGTAACACATTTTTACAATGACAAATGCTTTGAATTAAATTAAGTGAATATATTATACAGTCTCAATATCAAGAGAATGCAATTAAATTCAACTTAATTGTTCTCTATTAAATTACTTAATTTATTATTTCTTCAATAATCTATATATTATATTATTTTGTAAAAATTCTTGAATGAAAATTAAAAAATCAAATAAAAAAATGAAGGTAAAACATTTTTACAATAAAAAATATTTTGAAATAAATGAAGCAAATATGATGATTAACTTTTTCTTTTTTTATCATGATAGTATAACTGTATCGAGAGTAATCGATTGTTTTAATTCTTAAAAAATATAGAGTTGATCATATTAGTTTTAAATATAAATTTTTTTATTTTTATTTTAAAATTTTATTTTAATTTTTATGAAAAAATAAAAAAATTAATATTTTTTATAATATAAAAAATATAAAATTCGAATTCAGATTTTACATTAAACCATTTTACGATCAAAGTTGTCACCATAAATCAATTCTCAATTCAAATGGTGAATCAACCAGCAAAAAGTTATCATTTGTGCAAAATATCTTGGTCTTGATCTGGATTAACATGCTACAACCATTGAGCTAATCCTGTGTGGCTGTAGCCTGTAGATTATTAAGGTACTGAGTCTAAATCATGAATTGCATTTTCATGGGCTTCATCCTTTTGACTAATTTCTAGAATAATATTTTCCTATATAATAGCATATTTTTAATATAAAATAATTAATTAAATATTTTAAATTATTTTTTATCAAAAATAATTTTATTTCACTTCAATTTACTCAAATAGATGTTTATAAGTTGAATCAGATGTGCTCTTGTCTCTTGATAGCAAATACCCCATCCTTTTCAGTTTTCTCCCAATTCACATATATTGATTTATTCCCTCCTTTTTATTTTATTTTAAGCATTATCTCAAGGCCACATGGTATTATGCTGGAAATCATATACTGGAAATCATATAATCAACATAAACTTTTCTACATAAAATGGTTAATCACCGTTCAGCTTAAAACCTTAATCCTAATCATTAAATTTTATATTTAATTATAATGTTGTGTAAAAATTTTTTTGGCTTAATTGCATTTTTATCCTCCAGTTAAGATAATTTTGGTTTTTTTTTTATTTTGTTTGACTCAATTTCAATTAATTAATTTTTAAAACAGAACAAATATGATCTACCGTGAAATTTTTTTATCTACTTATTAACATAAGTTGGGGGATTAAATATTTTCATTTAATTATTAATGTAAAATATTGATCAGATGATAAATTTTAATATTGTTAAATATCATAAACTAATATAATTTTTTTTATCCATATCTCATCTCAAAACTGTAAAATTAATATTTAAAAGCTTAAAATAAAAAATAATATTTAATATAAAAAATTTAAAATAGCTAACAATTTATAATTTTTAAAATATAAAAAATAATAAATTATATGTTAAAAATGTTATAATTTTATAATTAAAATATAAATAAATCATCAAAATCTTCATCGCTATGTCGATTTAATATAGCAACTATAAAACATATATTTAGGTTGAAAATAAACATATAAATAAAATTATAAATTTAATTTTATTATAAAATTAATTTACTCTCAATCTAAAAATATATTTTATGCTTATATTATCAAATCAACATATTGATAAAAATCTTAATAATTTATATAAAATTTTTATTTATATTTAATTATAAACATATTTTTAACATAAAATTTATTATTGTTTTATATTTTTCTAAAAATTATAGATTATTATTTATTTTAAAATTTTTATATTAAACATTATTTTTTTATTTTAAATTTTTAAATATCAATTTTATGATTTTAGGATAAGATATGGATGAAATTTCACCACATCAGTTTTATAATAATTTAACAATGTTAAAACATCATCATCTAGTTAAGATTTGATGTTAATAATTTGGTGAAAGAATTTAAATTAGTATATTATGTTAATAATTAAATAAAAATTAACATTACACCATATTTATTCTATTTTTAAAAATATTTTAATAAAATTGAGTACTAAAATTAAAGAAATCAAAATTATGCTAACACTAAATTAATAAGATAAAAATATTATTAAATCAAGTTTTTATTTCATTATCTAATCATAAATTATATATTATTAAAAATTATCAACTTTTAAACTAAATATTTAAAACATCATACCTACCATAATTTTTAATTGATTAATGATATCAAAATTATAATAAAAATATATCGAATTAAACTCTAAATTTTATTACATACATTTAATTCTCTTTAATTTGTTAGACAATCGACATACGCACATGATTTTAAATAAATTTTATTGAAAAATTACAATAATTACTAAAAAAAATCCAAATTTCAAAGAGAAAAAGATTATTCATCTTGTCCTCACAGTCTGGTTCTTATTTGATAAACTTATAGTTGTTAATGAAAAAACTGTGTATACTAATGATGGTACATATGTACTTAAGTTTTGTAGGATAATGGAATTATTCCTCGGCAATTACTCCTTTTGTTCTATTCTATAACAATATTTTAAAAAATTGGTAATTTTTATTATAAAATAATGTATATTTTTATTAAGTATTAATTTTTTATTTCTTTAATAAATAAAATTGGTAAAAAAAATAAATTAAAATTAATAAAAATAATTATTGATAAGTTAAAGTCCATAATATTAAATAAAATAAGATTGATAAACTATAATGTTTTTTTAAAAAATAAATTAATTAACTGATACTACTTTATGAATTTGTGTAATTTAGTTAATATTATCTTATAAAAATATTAAAGAGAGTATATATTTATTAGTGATTGTAGGAAGTTAATGTATGTGTTTGATGCATTGCGTGGTTAATGTAGATCCGCGATTTTTATATGATTAATTTTTATTAAATAAATATTATATACAAAAATTAACAGCTAATATTTTTGAATTGTTAGTTAAAGGAAGACTTTTTCTGTAACAAATGTTATGTTTTGAAAAATATCATCATATCTTATAATATATTTTTTACATCAGTTTTTTATTAAATTGTGGGGAGAAATAAAATTATCAACTCTTCAGTTTTATGGTCATTAAATAGGATCATCCTCGATATTATTGAAAACCATTAGAAAACTGAAAAAATGGTGGAGACAAGGAAGAGTTTAAAAGTTAAAACACAACATCTTACCTGTGTGGGTTGCACAGCTAGTTTAATATAGTGGGGAAAGCATAGTTTATTTGGTACATCTCTTTGTCTTTTTTTACATAGAATCTACCTATATTTGAATTTAATGATTATGGATGGAGGTAGAAAAGAATAAATAAAATTGTTGGAGATATAAATAGGAGTACTTTAATCAAAATATAATAATATACTAAATGAATTATTGGCATCTTTACCTTCATTAATTGCCCAAAGCTCCAAGTAATTGCGGCCATCACACACCTTTAAAGATTTTACACTTGATTTATGAACTTTACTCCAAGACTACATTGGATCAACTAGAAATTTGAATGCATAAAACTTTTGATTATAAGATAAAAATAAAGAACAATACGAGAATTATACTTCCGTATAATTATTTTATAAAAGTAGGTGTTATTTATCCTTAACCATTATTATTAAAATTAAACTGGAACAACCTAGATCAAAATTTAATTAAATGATCGATTAAAATAATATAAAAATTAAGTTGTTAGACTTGATTCCGTAGTAAGAAATCAGATATTAAAGTAATTTACATAAAATTTTAATTTTGAACTTTATTATTTTTTATTTTATATAAAAATAACATAAAAATTATAAAGTATAACGTCGATTAATAACCTGATAAAATAATTAAAAATTAAAAAAAAATAAAAAAAAATAAAGTTGAATTGGTCTTTTTTATTTTTTAAATATTTTATTATATTTTTTAAAGAATAAAAGACTTGTCTATGATATCTACTTTTATATAAATTATTACTATTTAAATATATTTTTTATAATTTATTAGCTTGTAATAAATATTTAGCACATTCTTTTTATATTAATTTAAATTTAAAATTTTTATTATTTTAAATAATTTATTATTTATTATATAATATTAAAATATATTTTATTACTATTATTTTGACCCAATTTAATTACAGTCAAACTAATATATTCATTAATTTAATAACCTATCCAAATATAAAAACATTAGTTAAACAAGCTTAAAGAAAGAATGAGTTTGATATAAGATGGTAGTAGTAAAAATTGGGAGTAGACCCAATTTTCTGTCTTCTTGTATTTGATGGAAAAACAAATGTCGACGACCTTTGGCAGAGTTAAACAAGGCTTAGGAAAATGTGCTTAGAACCATACACGAGAAAAGGCATAAAGCAAATTGAAATGATTAACGTGTAGCCTTTTAAGTTTCCCTCATCACCTACCAATTAAAGAGACATAATTTGATAATCTTTCTATTATTTGTGCATTGTTAGCTATTGGTTAATAATAACTCTATGTTGACTCTATCCTACCTTGCCCCACAGAACCATATTCCTTTCCACTCAAGTTTTTTCTTTTTTGGCCTTTTCGTTTGTCACCAATTCACACACTAATTTATAAAAAATATATTTTTTATAGAAAGAAACCTTAGGCCACAAATAAACTAATTAGGACATATTACTTGTTTAAAATGCCAAGCTCACCAAAATCATGCCACTGATCATGATTGTTCACTCCTCGTGAGATGGACTTTGTTTTAGACATATTAGTAAACAATGTTCTCATTTTGCTCATCCACTGTACATGTGATCTTTCCTCTAGCTAGTTGGATCTCTAATCCAGTGTCTCAAAATAGCTACTATAAATTACGGAATAATTCTTATATATATATATATATAATTTATGACAATTTTAACTGTTATAATTTTTTATTATGACAATCAAAATTATGTCAAATTTTTTAAAAAATCAGATATAATAAAATATATGCTAATATGCAGTGATACAAATATCGGAACAGTATAAATATTCCAACGAATTTTTATAAAACTCCATCATTTTGTCTACTAGCTCAAGATTGAAATAGAGGAATTTTCCGCCAAAATGTTTATATCTTTTAAATTTCCCTTTTGGGTTTTCAAAGAGTTAAATCTTAATGATTGTCATGGGTTTAGGGATGAATGTAGTTGCATACATTTACCGAATGTAATAGGAAATTTAATTGCAGGCTCAAAAATTGACCCCAGTCAATTCCAACGCTATTAATATTACTTTGTCCGTTCATGTGATGAAAGGTTCCAAAAGTCTAAATCGGCTTCAGTGAGGTAACACCGTAGGCATTAAATGGAACATCCTACACACAACCTTCGACCATTACAATTACAATATCTCATTTAATCCAATTTATATTGACAATTAAAAATGTAGAAAACGGTTCCAAAGTTTAATAATAAGTGGAACTAAAAATCCACAACATCAAAATCGACAAATCAATACTCTTAATTCTTATACGCAAACACAGATACATGCAGTACTAAGAATAATAGAAAACGTTATTGTTTTGGCAAAAAATTATGAAATTGCAGTAAAATTTAAAATAAAAAAGGGTATGGAATCTACAACTACAAGGCACTAGTGACGGCAGAGAACAAACTGAAAAAGGAAACTGAAGGGGGAAAAAAGTTAAGAAAAAAAAGGAAAAAGAAAAGAAAGAATGCTTGCTATTGAGTAAAAAACAGCAAATCAAACGACAACAACAAAGGTTTTGGTTGAGTATTAATATTATTATTCTCAAATTGCACTCCAATATTCTTATTTTTTCCGAACTGAAAGAAAAAAAATGTGAGGAGAGAGAATAATAAATTTTTTTTTCAGAATTTGTTGGAACCGTTGGATGACACTAGTTGTGATCTGTACTTTTGGGTCGCTCGGAAGAAGCCATGAATGCTGTAGATCCGGGTGTCTGATACAACATTCGTCGCATTGTAATTGGCATTTAAGCTCTATTTTTTTGTTTTTGTTTTTATTATTATTCTTTGTTTTTTTAATCTTCCAATTTGGGATCCTAAGACTGCACTGTGTTTGAAGCTATTTGACTTGGAAATTCGGTGAGCCAAGTTCTGCTTGCTGTTCCCCAATGCTGGGTTTTGCGGTGTGCGTTGAACTTCAATGGTGACTCAAGCTTGAATTTTGGTGTTTTTATTGACTACCCTTTTAGCCAATTGGATAATTGGGATCTGCTGCTGGCCAATGTTCTAGGGTTTCAGAGTGGGCAATATCTTCAGTGCTGGTTATGGATGCTTATTGCTTATGAATGTTAGGGCGTCTGACATTGCGTTTTGAATGGTACAGTTGTTTCTGTTACTATTTTGGCTTTACCAAATTAGCTTCTTTTTTTTGTTTGTTTAGGATATGTGGTTTGGTTGAGTCAGTCACATTGAGGGTTTAGAGAAGGTCTAATGAAGCCTGAAGAGAGAAGAAAGTGGGATTTTGTTGAAACTGATGTTTGGAGATTGAATTTGTTGTGAGCTTGAGGTATCAGGTGTGTGTTAATCATTGGTTTGAGTGTGGAAGGCTTTTGAGTTTGGGTTGTATGGAAAATTTGAGGTGACACTAATTTGACACTGCATTGGGTAGTGTAAGATGCCACCTTCCCCAGCATTTAGATGCTCTCCTGGTGGAGAGACAAGATCAGACACTCATAAGCGTGGACGCAGTCTTGAAAGCGGATTGCTCTTAAGGGAGAGAGATGATGATCTTGCTTTGTTCAGTGAAATGCAGTCCAGAGAAAAAGAGAATTTTTTGCTTCAGTCATCTGATGACCCGGAAGATTCTTTCTGTAATTTTCTTTACCGACATCTTATGAAGAGAATGTAATGTGTCTGTTTTGTTGGTTGTTTTATTTGGGTGATGGCTCATTCGTTTCTCCCTTCTGTTTTGAATATTAATTTACAGTGACAAAGTTGCATTTTTCTGATATCAAGCTCGGAATATCCATTCCTGGTCGAGGAGAAACCAGTGAATTGCTTAATGCAGATGGTGACAAGAATGACTATGACTGGTGTGTGGTCTTTTCTGTCTTATGAATTTTACCTTGTTAAATCATGTTTATGTTATATGATCAAATTTTGTGATTTTTCTATTTGAACTGTTTCCAATTGTGTTTCTTTCACATTACTAATGCACTATTTTGTTGCCAAGTTTCTTTTTCAAAAACTTTAGAGATTTTGATGTGCATATTAGTTTACTGATGCCGCATGTCTGTTTTATTCATTTAAAGGTTATTGACACCACCGGACACACCATTGTTTCCATCATTAGATGAAGAACCACCAGAAATAAATGTTGTTAGCAGAGGGAGGCCTCGAAGTAAACCGATTTCCATATCAAGATCATCCACGGTGTGCTTTCAAATCCATTTATGCATAACCATCTCTTAAATGAAAAATCACAATCTTTTTGTCCTCCTTATGAAATATGTAGTTGTTGTTTGACTTATTATCCATCTTTTGTTGGATGCTTTCTTTCAGATGGAGAGAAGTTACAAAAGCAGTAGGGGTAGTGCGAGTCCAAATCGTTTAAGTTCATCCCCTCATTCTGGAAATAATAATTCACAATCAAGGGGAAGGTCTTCATCAGCTCCAAATTCTAGTCCAACTCAAAATTTACGGCATGCTACTCCAACAAGAAGACCATCTCCTCCTCCAACTAAGCCTGTTACACCTGCTCCTAGGTCTTCCACTCCTACTCCTCGGCGGATCAGCACTGGCTCCAGTGGTCCAGCACTCTCATCAGGGATTAGGGGAACTTCCCCTGTTAAGACAAGTCGTGGAAACTCTGCTTCTCCAAAGATAAGAGCATGGCAAACTAATATTCCTGGTTTCACTTCTGAAGCTCCACCCAATCTGCGTACTTCTTTGGCTGATCGACCAGCATCATATGTGAGGGGTTCCTCTCCAGCATCCAGAAATGGTAGGGATTCTACTTCTAAATTTGGTCGGCAATCAATGTCTCCCACTGCTTCCAGAAGCAGCAGTTATTGTCATAGTCATGATCGCGACCAATTTAGTTCACGCAGCAAAGGCTCTGTTGTATCTTCTGGTGATGATGATTTGGACTCTCTTCAGTCCATGACTGTGGGTAGTTTAGACCGATTGAGTTCAAGAAGGGGTGGTTCATTTTCCAACAGCAAAAGTCCTTCAATTTCCAAGAAGTCGGCCAGGATGATATCCCCAAGTTCTGCTCCTAAAAGATCGTTTGACTCTGCTATCCGGCAAATGGTATTTTGTTGTCTAATCTCTTAAATTACTTTCTTAATCATTCCATGGTTTGCCGCCAATATGCTGGCAAGCAATCATGCCATTTAAAACCTGATTATTCCTATTAAGGTAGTTGTCCCTGCTCTTCTGAGGACTCTTTCTCACTGATTCTCTATACATATATGCCTGCATACAGTTTCCCTCCTCTATGCATTTTCCTTTTTTATATATGCTTCGTTAGGATGTTATTTTTCTATTCAAATTAATGCAGTTCAAAATGGAAATGGAGTGGGTCAACCATCATTGACATTCTAGCCTACCAATGATCAAAAGTTTGATATAATATTTTTTTTATTTATCTCCATATAATCTTAGGTACAATGCTTTATTTGGTTCTACTAATTCATGCTTTTTCTTTTCTCTGTGCTATCTTTTAAAGTATACTCGATAAGACAACTACTCAAGTAAATGGCTTCCTGTTAAGTCATCAATGAGTTTATTTATTGTGCTGCATATAAATGACATGTTTGCACTAGCATGGTTATTATACAAGTTTTTCTTTTTAATTGGTTTACACCTTTGCTGTTTTTACTGGCAGAGAAACCAATATTTAGCCCTCAGTTTTTCTTATAAAACCTAAGCTTGTTTAATCCTCTCTGCTCCCCTCCCCCTTTTCTATAATCTCTTCTCTAATGTCTTGAAATAGTTGGTTGTGATCAAACTGCTTACTTTTGTTTGTTAACTTATAATGCCGTGCAGGATAGAAAAAGTCCTCAGAACATGTTCAGGCCACTTTTATCGAGTGTTCCAAGCACAACCTTTTATGTTGGAAAAGCAAATTCTGCGCAGCATTCTCTGGTATCAAGGAATTCCT
Organism: Canavalia gladiata; assembly: GCA_037954105.1. Classification (NCBI taxonomy): domain Eukaryota; kingdom Viridiplantae; phylum Streptophyta; class Magnoliopsida; order Fabales; family Fabaceae; genus Canavalia; species Canavalia gladiata. The sequence goes on along the minus strand of CM075658.1, from coordinate 12,858,244 downwards.
CCGTCACAAGCAGCAGCAATGTGAGCTCTGATCATGGTACTAGTTTTGCACAAGATACTGAAGGGAGTGATCACAATCAAGATGATGTGGTTAGTGAAACTGAGAAGATATTCTACACTGATATTCATGAAGAGGTATTTTCCTTTGATAAAATTGATGATACAAGCATTGGGGATGAGATCATTGATAAATCAGTTGATGTCCTGGACAACAAAACTAGAGGCCCTATGATTGATTTAGGTCCCGCTGAATCTGAAGATTCTGTTTATCATGATATTGACAATGAATTCAGTGAAAGTTTAGAAACTTCCCATGTCATAGGGGACATTTCTGAAACTGGTAATTTTGAGAATACAGCAATCTGTTCTTGTTGCGGTTGCTGCTATCAGGCCACTAATCAAGCTGAGAAGAATATTAGACTTTGTCCAGAATGCAGCAGGAAAAACATGTTGAGACATACCATCCCGGAGACAACCTTGGCAGTTTCCAAAGACAATTCTGTGACTTCCACAAATATGTCTGCAGAAGAAAAATCATCAGCTGAAACAGACCAACTACCCATTGCATCTGAACTGCCTCAAGAGGCTGATGTGGTTAACATGAGGTTTCCCCTTAGTGAACCAGATGCCAAGGAAAGTGAAACTTTGTCCAGCGAATTTATTCAGGACCACTTACAACAAAGTCCTCTCTCAAGTTCACTGGTGGATAGAAGTGGGCATTTTCCTACCAATCAGGTAGAGGTGGAGCAGTCAGGGATTGATTACAAGAGGTCTGATGATCGTTCTGGGGATCAGCAGTTGTATCTTTCCAAAGATCACTCAAATTTGAAAGCAGACCTCTTGGAAGGCACTGGCATTTCTGTACTTCTGAAGAGGTCAAGCAGCAGTAAAGGACCTGTAATTCAGGGCAGGACTTTTACTGCCACAACCATATCTTATGATGATCTGTCTCTTGCAAGAAACAGCATTAACAGTATTAGAAGCTCAACTGGACGTAGCAGTTATTCTACCTCGTCATCTGTTGATTTCAGCTCAGCAAGACATTCCGATTTTCGTGTCCAAAGGCAGTCAAGTGGCAGGAAATTGGATGTAGACTATGGATATGACGTAAGGATCAGACCTCCAAGCCCTGGTTCTTCTTTTTCTGGAATGTCAAACCACTCCCTCCATGGATTAGGTTTTGCTACACTAGAAACTTCTGGGAATCCAGAATGTGGCAATCTGGAGGAGAGACCCCTAGATCTACAAGAAATGCAAGGTTCAGAAAATGCAGTGACAGATGTAATTGATGCTTCTTCTATGGGTTCAACTATCATCAAGGAAGATAAACTTGAATATCATGATTATGGTAGAATAACTGATGCTTGTAGCTCAGAACTAGCAAGCCAGGCTACTGATGTTCTGCCTGATGACAATTCAGTGGCATCATTTCCAAATCATGGGGGTTGTATTTCAAATGATATTATTGAAGACCATCCAAATACTATAAGCAGCGTCTCAAATACAGAAACATCAGTTAAGGATCCAGAGTCATCCTTTGATGAGAAGCATGATATGGAGAACTCTAATGTTGGACAGGATGCTTTGGTAACTACCTACACTTCTACAATTGAAGAATCAGAAATAGAAGGGGAAAACTGTTGCCAGAATGATGCTGGTGTGGTAGATGATGATCCATCATTGAGATCAAAGAGCCCCGTTAATGAATTTCAGGAAAATTCTGCTCCAAATTCTTCCAACGATTGTCTTACAGCTTCTGTTTCTGAGCTCAATGTGTCTGAGTACTCACATGGCATAGGTATGACGCTTGGATGAAATTTCAAACAAAAGATATTGCCATTTTCCAAAGATTCTTAGTATCATCTTGTATCTTTCATATGCACTAATATATTTTTCCCTAGCACACATTCCGTCATATGTTAATTGTAAGCAATTTAAAGGGATACACGAAGTTACAGAATGACAGTCTATTCTAGGTTCGCCTGTTTTATCTGATTAATAGTGTGAGCTACTCAAATTTCATAGTATTGATTTCTAAGAGATAGAATTAGGACACTTTGAAAGATTATTTCTTGACATATTTTTTACGACAGTGATAATACTCTAAAGAGATGTGCCTGATATGTTAGGATATTTTATGTTGGCTTCAGATAGTCAGCAGCAATTTTGTAGTTTAGTTTCTTACGTTTCAGTTAAGAATTGTGTTTTTGGATTAACTTTTGTGTTTTATGCTTTCTAAACATCACAGTTCATTGAATGGGTCTCTGATAATAAGCATGGCCGTATCTTGCTCTCTTTTTTATGAGGTTTCTGAAATCTGAACAAATATTTTATTACTAGTGGGTGATGAGATGTTCACTTCAGTTTTATATTGAAAATAGATTCTGCTCCTCTATTGTACATGGTGACTTTAGTGCTTGTAGTTTATTTTATCTGCTGAAGCTTTATTTGGAGAAAATATTAGTACTTGACAAATTTCTAACAGACTTCAAATTCTTTATGCCAGAGGGATCCACAGTTACAGTGGCGTGTCAAGATGGAGGGAACACTAGAAGCCTGACACTTGAAGAGGCAACGGATACTATACTTTTTTGCAACTCTATCGTCCATGATCTTGCATATCAGGCTGCAACAATAGCAATGGAAAAGGAACACTCAGAACCATTGGAAGGTTCTGAGCCAACAGTGACTATTTTGGGGAAACCCAATTCTGATAGAAAGGAATCTCGCAGTCGAACTGCTGGCAAGCGCGCTATGAAGTCCCAGAAGACTAGGCCAAAGATGGTGGAAACCGATGTAAAATCACCTACCAAGGCTGAGAATGATGAAAATATTGATGAGTCTTTGACACGCAATGTTGGGCTTCCCAACAAGGTAGACAGCATGAAGGCCCCTAATAAGCTTGAATCAAAGTGTAATTGCATCATAATGTGAGAGTGCAAAGATCAGATTGTGCTTTAATTCCTGGCAGCATTTATACTCTTCCTGTTGGCCTACATATACACCACCAGACCAGAGCTTAACCAAGTGCTTTCACATTTATGATTTTAGGTTTATGGCTGTTTGGGATAATAGCCAGTTGCTATATGTTGGTTCCAATATCTTGTAAGATATGCCACTCTGTGTTTGACATAATTGTAAAGTTATTTTTTGTCTCTTCTCTTTTTTGTTGGTAGGCCATTGATTAGTGGCATTTGGAGGATTGTGCTCCTCCAATTGCTCCATTCTTGTTATTTGTTTTCCTTCTCAATCAAGTGATCCATCAATGGAAGTGTGAAGTAGAACTCATTCATATTCGTTAAGATTATAAAAAGCATACTGATTTCAGTGCTAGAAGTTTATCCATGTGCATCATACCTCCTCCCAAAAAATAAGGAAATGAAAAACAAAACTTCAAATCAACGGGAATTGAGTTGTGGTAACTTTTGTTTTTTGACTAGGGAAATCAGAATTTATGGTGCCAGCTGACATTAACAATTATTAATGGTATATTTAAGTACATTTGGTTAAATAAAAGAATTAAGATAGTTTAATTAGTAGTTATTTTGTGAAAATGTTAAGAAAAATACTAAGTTCTTTTTTTAAATATATAATTAATATTAAGTTTTTATTTTAAAAAAGACACTTTTCTTAAAAAGAAAAAGGCAAAAAAGCAAATTCATCCTTAACCAGGGCTGAACTTGATTTCTGGAGTAGATAAATGTCTACATTAACTCTGATCAATGTTGTTGATACCAGCTTGGCTAATTTATTTTTAATATATTTATTTTGTTTCACACTTTCATGTAAAGTCAGTGTGCAATTTAAATCCTTAAAAAAATATATTACCCGAAAGAGGAGTAGGTGAATGGATTTAGGTTATCTCCTGTTTCTAAATTCCATGATACCATGAAAGACTATTGTTTTAGAAATATGACTAGTGTGCTTGCAAAATTTACGTGAATCCAAATGTTTGCAGTTGTGTATTTAGCAGAGATCTTTCTTGTATCTGAAACTCTTTTTTCTGAGCTAAAACAAGGGTAAAAAGCATACAAATGAATATCTATACAATTTTCATATAAAATTTATGCTAAAATATTTTTTCTTTATTGTTATCCCGCTGTTGGTCTTTTTGATCTGGATTTTTTTTTTCATCTTAATTTCTTTCTTGTTGGGAATCTTTTTTTATCTTCTTAATCATTAGGCCCATTCTTTTGACATCTTAACCCCCCTTGTTTTTGTTTTAACTTTTGATTCCAAAATTGGCCCCAGAAGCTCCCCCTCTCTACAGCTTTTGTTTTTAATAGATGCTCAGCACAATGTACCCTTGCAACTATAGATGTGCCTGTTTAGCAAGTGGAGGTTAGGGTTAGGGTTAGGGTAGAGTTACTCAACCAGGAGCAAACATTTCCATGTGATTTTTCTGTTCTCAAACTCCATTGTGGGATAGAGAAGTATTGAAACTTTTTGTTATTATATGATGTTAATGTTTTAATTACTATTAAAAATCACCATACTCAAAGTATAATTAATTAACAAGACATTAATTTAAATTAATTTTAATAGATTTAATAAGTAAAAAAAATTATTTTTACTTCTTCATTTATTGGCTTATTACTAGGCAGGCATGATGATTTCTTCAGAAACCTTGGATAACCAAGTTTGATGTTTTTTCATGTTCATTTCTACCGATTTAACATTAAGTAAACAAGGCAATGCTTTCTATCATTACTCCTTAATTTTAAAGATTTTAAGTGTTTTCTTCTTTTCGAAGTTAAACTTTATAATTATAATCAAATTTTTGTTTTAAAAATTTAACTTTGGAAGCTGTATACAAAGTTAACAACTTCTGAAATTAAATTTTGAGAAATATATTACCAATTAAGCTTACGAGATTTAACTCTCAAAACATTGTTAAACTACATTTCTAGGTTTTAAATTTGAGAAGCTTGATTCATAAACATATTTTCAGAATGTTAATTCACAAAACAAAACACACATTTAAAAAATATCACCATTGTTACACCCCTATATCCAACGATTAACAAGGGAAGCTTAATTGGAAGAGATGGAATGGGGTTGTTGAAGTTGTCACAAGGCTCGCCAAAGGGGAAGGTTAACGTAAAGAGGATTGTGCGAGAGAAGAGATGTGATCTAGTTAGGGTTCTAATGAATCACACATTAAATTGATAAGTTGAACGGATATATAATAAAATTTATACTTAATTTTTTTAGAAACATAATTTAACATTATTTATGAAGTTCAAACATTTTAAAGTTAAAGTTAAAATAATTATATATAATTAAACAAGTAAAAATTAAAATTTTATTACAAATGCTAAAAGCTAAATTTAAAATATAATCAAATAATTTTAAAATTTTGTTAAAACACAAATTCACAAATAAAAAATTTAACCAAAATAATATAGAATTTATATCAAACGAGTCAATCATTAATAGAACAATGATTTAGGTCCAACATTATATTTTTTGTGATTTAAAGTTAAATAGAAATAAAGAAATGATGTTGAATTTTGTGTTTTATGGTTGACAATGTAAAAATTATCCAATAATAAATTTCAATGAAGTTAAATAACAATTGTAATAGGGTTTTAAAATATGAGAATTGAAATTTAATAATTGAGATAATATTAAAAATTAAAAATTTATGAAAAAATATGAAGCATATGTTGTTTGACTCCAAAATTATATTGCTAGTTATAATTTTTATTATTAGCATAAAATAATGTTATTTTAATTGTATTTTTTTAAAATCTTGATCAATCCTACAAATTGATCACTTTACCAGATTTTTTTAAAAAAATTACAAAGTTAAAATTAAGTTACATCATATTTATAACACATCTAACCAAATATATTATTCAAATTAATCGGTTAACTAAATTTTAGTTCAACCGATTTACCTGATTAGCTCAAATCAAATCTTAAAACATAATTATAAATATTAAAAAAAAAAAAAAAAAGAGGTGCGAAGAAAAATGGATGCTAAAAGAAAACTCCATTACTCATACATTCCAGCCCAATAGGGCCAACATTGAACCCAAAGGCACAAAAAATCTTCTGAATCACTCAACCAGCTTCGACCTGGCACAGTAAAGGTATGGCTTTCGATAACTGAAATGCAACCTTTTTGGCTCTGATTATGTAGCACTGTGAAGATTGGTTGCATTGCATGCAATGCCGTTGAGTATTTACTGAACATTTTTTTGTATGGCTCGTTTGCGTGATGGATTTTATTTATGGATCATGCTACTACTTTTACCTAATTCATGCAAGTGCTTTTTGTTTCACGAGAGCGGTTCATGCATGAAGAATTTCTGTATATTATTTCTACTATGCCACCCATCTCATTTGTTATTGACGAAGCATATTGCGTGTCTGAATGGTGCAGGGATTTCAATGATTTTGATTAGTACTAATATGTTTGAGATGCTCTCTGTTTTAGAGATATTGATAAGCTGTGAAACAATGCTCTTAACTTATCCACTCTACATGTATGTTTTCTCTAAGTTAGATCTTTTATACAGTGTCTCCAAATAGTTACTACAAATTATGCCATTGAAGCTTAACTATGCTTCATTTTTGTCTATTTTTTTAGCACAAAGTTAAAATAGAAGAATTTAATGCCAATGAGGTATTACTCATTTCATTTTAAAATGATTGCCGTTTAATTTTGTTTTTCATGAAGATTAAGAAAAATAGTAAATAAGTTAAAAGATAGAACAAATTTACTGAATTCATTATTAGTTAACCATTCCTTAGAAGGTTTTATTGTTGAAAAAAGAGATGGAAACAAAAAAATTAATACTTTATTGAAATCTTAAAATAACAAGTATTTTGAAAAAAATGTATATTTTATTAAAATGACAAAATATTTTGAAATAGAAAAAATATTATACTTTTTATTTTTGAATCTTCAACAAGCAAAATCTTTTTGGGTGCTATATAGATAAATGTAAATATATTTACCAAATATAATAAGAAATTTATGACTCAAGGTAATCAAAATAAGAATATGACAGCAAGATAAGAGTAAAATATCTTTGATCTTACATATGTTAGTGTAAATTAGACAATAAATTAAATAATATTATTTTTTTATTATATTTGAGATAAATTAATGTAACCCTAAAATAAAAGACAAATTATTTAATATATTAAAAAAGAATTTGATATTTTTTATTTTTAATATTTTTTAAACTTTTTTATGCATATAATATTGTAAGAAAAGTAAAAAAGTTTTTGTAAAATTATATAATTAATAAAAATACATAATTTTATATTTTTATATAAATTAAAAAATATTTATGTAGTGTAAAAAAAAGGTATAGAATGTCTTTTAATAAATTTTAGGTATGTCAATGTAATTTATTCTAGAATAAAATATAAATGATATATAAATAATAAAATTATATTTTAATTAAATAAATAAATATAATATTTTTACAAAAACATTTTTATAGAAAATATTAAAATTAATTTTTTATAAAATTAATATCAAATGGATTCTATAAATTAAAGTTTTATGAAAAATTTCAAATTAAATTTTAATTAAAATTATAAAAAATAATTTCAGAATTTTTTATTTAATATAATTTTTAAATTTAGTTTTAGAAAAAATAATTTCAAAAAAATAAAATTAGTATTTATACAATCAATATAAATTTTTTATAAATTATTTTCATTACGTATTAAAATTAATTTTTTATTAAAGATATAAAAATTAGAAAAAAAGAATATATATGAAGCAAGGATGAATCAGAAAAGGATATAATTATCCTATTTTTAATCTATAAAAATTTTGACGAGAAAAGTAAGATAAAATAAAATAATGGCCAAAAGTAATAAGATAAGTACTACTAACTCAGTAAACATTAAAAATAAAATAAATAAGATAACTATTTTATTTTAACCACTAATAAGCCGGTGATGATATAGTTCCAAAAATTGACGCAATCAATTCCAATGCTATTACTTGTGTCCGTTCATGCGATCAAAAGGGTCCAAAGGTTCAACCTTTGTTTCAATGTAGTAACACTGTACACATTAAATGGAACATCCTTTACATAATCTTCAAACAACACAATTATAACATCTCATTCAATCCAATTTATGTTGGCAATTAAAAAGGTAGAAAACGTTTCAAAAACTTAATAACAAGTGGAACTAAAATTCTAAAACATCAAAATCAACCAATCAATAGTCTTAATTCTTATACGCACACACAAAATGGGAAAAATAGAAAACATCATTATTTTTTCAAGAAATTCTGAAGTACTACAGTAAAATTTAAAAGGAAAAAAGAGTACAGAATCTACAAGGCACTAGTATCGGAAAAGAACAAACTGAAAAAAAGTTAAGAGAGAAAAAAGAAGAAGAAACAACGCACAGCAAATCAAACCACAAAAACAAAGGTTTTGGTTTAGTATTAATATTATCTATTATTAATATTAAAATAAATAAATTTAAGAGAAGAAAATTGGAAAAAGAAAACAATCTTTGCTGAGTTGCTATTACGTGAAAAATAGCAAATCAAACTACAGCAGGAGGTTTTGGTTGAGCATTAATATTATCTGTTATTAATATTCAAATTCATCTACTCTTTGATTATATAGCAATAGCTTCTTTACTTGGTCTATATTAACAAGTTATTATGCAATTTTATATGATGTCATTGTTGATGTTGACAATTCATCATAATGAATGTGACATTAAATTATTTGAAACATACTTAAAACAACATCAAAATTAATACATAACTACAATAATTATTTATTATTTACATTAATAATGTTTAAGATAATTGTTGGTTAAATGATTCCATCCAATGCATTAACTCCATATAATTGTTGCATAGGTATTGTGTGTGATAGACCATTATGGTACAATTGTGATGCCTTGTGGGAAAACATGGTCTTCCAATATGTCTATAGGTTGTTGTATACAAAATTATGTATCTTGGATATCAAAGAAGATATAGGAACACAAGATGTGTCCTACCTTCTACACTAAACCTTACAAGAGTGCTGTAGCTATAACTCTTTATAAAGATGAACTCATGCAACCAAATTTGAGAACAGTTCATACACCCTATATTGGTTGGCTTTTAAAAAAAATTAATGTTAAGATAATAATATCAACATAATGATATTTTTATAAATTATCTCATCACATAATTTATAATAAACAAGAATAAATAAAATAAATTGTAAATTCAACAAGATTAATTTAAAAAGTTCTTTGTTAGTATTTTTTTAAATAAAATCTAAAAATTTTAATTTTTGAAAACATACATCTATCTTGACAATGCTTCATATCATGATTAAATAGTAGTAATAAGAATAAAATAATAATAAATAAAAGGCTTCCGAGTTAAATTAATTGAGTAAAGGATTAAATTAGTCCCTAAGTTAGTAATGATATTACAAATTGGTTCTTCACTTAAAAAAAATTATTATTTAGTCCTTAACTTTTTGATCCGTCATGTAAATTTGTCTCTTTGTCAACTTTGGTCAAACGACGTGCTGAGTTGAAACGTTAAGTGCTGAGGTAGGTCGTTAAATGTCATGTAAAGATCACGTGAATTAATAAAACGACGTCGTTTTACTTGAGCCCTTAATAGGGAGCGACTATCCAATTACTTCCGATGTTCCAGCAATTCCAGTGCTCAAATGTGACTTATCAACACCGAAACACCGGGTAAGGCTGAAATCTACAATCTTAAGAGTAAGATTCTCGTCGAGAAGAATATTGCTACTTTTGATGTCTCTGTGGATGATTCTTATTTTAGAGCCTTCATGAAGATATGCAAGCTCTCTTGTTGTTTCAAGAATGATATTAAACCATTGCTTCCAGTTTAGAATTCGATTTCTATTTTTTTCTACAAACAAAACAGATTAATGTGTCACCTTCCTGAATGCTAATTTTATGAAATGAAGAAATTAATTACTGTAAAGAAAACTCACCAAAGATAAATTGGTCTAAACTCTTTTTGGGTAAGTACTCATACACAAGGAGGCTCTCAGGGTCTTTAATGCTACAACCTAATAGTTTGACAAGGTTCTTGTGTTCAATTCTGCTAATCAAATTTACTTCATTGAAGAACTCATCCACTCATTACTTATTATTAAATATCAATCTCTTAATGACAACAATCTTCCCATCTGAGAGAATACCTTTGAAAACCAAACCAGCCCCACCTTGGCCTATTTTTCTGGAAGAGTTGAAATAATCTGCGACTTTCTCAAGAGTCTCGTATTTGTAATTCAAGCTAGATTTTTTTATAGAAGAGAAAATCTGATCAAGACCATTGTTTTCTGAATGATGCAAGAGAAAAGAAACACAGTATCAGAAAGGGAAGACAAAATAAATCACTAATGTATCTTACATATGTACAATAATGATAATTCCATTTTTAGAATGTTGATTTTTTCTTATCTTTGACAATCTTGTGAAGGCTGCATAAGAGCTAAAGAGAGAAATCATTAAAATTGCAGTTGCTGCTAACACTTCTGCTGTTATGACTCCTCCACTTCTTAAAGACCCTAAAAAATTGAGACAAGCAATGACATCAACATGCCACCGACTGTTGGTTGCAAAAAAAAATTCATAAAAATAAAAGTATTTTCTACCTCATTCCCATTTATGAACTAAGATCTGAAATCTGTTATCTAGACCAAATTAAGTTCAGCAGTCTAGGGATATTGAAAAAAAAATTGAATTGTAATAGTAAAATTGCATAATCAACACAAAATATATGAAAATTTTAGGAGAGCTTTAATTCCCATTTTCCATTCATCTAAAACAATGTGAAAGAAAAAAAAAGGAAAAACCTTAAACTAAAAGAAACACAGTCACTTACATACCGGTTCCACCACCTGCAGCACCTTCTTCATTATAGAACTTGTGTGTAGAATACATCTAATAACACCCAGCATTCAAGGTTCTCCCTTCCCTCTTTGGCAAGCATCCTTTCACCTCTTTCCCAGCTTTCCTCAAGCAATCTCTGCATCCATCACTTCCCACAGTGTTCTAGCATTGTATCAAGACATAAAACAACGTCGTCATGAAGAAACACGTAAGTAGAAACGAGGATGAGGAGATTAAGAAGTTGCCCAACAAAATAACGTCGTTTTATTAACTTACGTTGTCTTACCTTTAATGACCCACTTCAACATTTAACGTTCCAACTCAACATGTTGTCATGTCAAAATTGACGAAGGGACGAATTTGCATGACAGATCAAAAAGTTAAGGACTAAATAATAACTTTTTTTACGTGAAGGACCAATTTACAATTTCATTACTAATTTAGGGATTAATTTAACTCTTTACTCTAAATTAATTTGTTAATGCAAAGTTAAATGATAAAAATAAGTAATTAATATTAAGATATATTTTAAAAACTTTAATATATATTAAACATCTTATAAATTTGTATTTATTATAACATCTATATTTAATTTAGATATAAACTTATCCTTATAAATTATAATAAAAATAGATAAATAAATTTATATAAATAATATTAACAAAATAATTCCAAACCATTAACATTTTTTTCAAAAAAATTTTTGAATATTTATTTTTATTTTTTACTAATCACATTAATATAAAAGCAGTTTTTTTTCATAAATACCTAGCATTTGAAATAAATATCTTGCTTAATGTAATATAGTTTTAAGTTATTCCATTAAAAATACCGCATGGCATCCTTCCATAGCTTTTATTTTTAAATTTTTTTATTTATCTATTCATTCATTTCTTATTAACTTCTCATTTATTTTATCTATAAGATAGGATAACTTTCGTATTTTGAAGCTTTCAATTTCAATATTTTTTATTTTTTCAAAACAATTCCGATAAGAAATATCTTACTTTTCATATAGTAAGAAATAATACTTTATTTTATAAAAAGAAATCAGTTTATTTTAGAAATACTTTACGATAATTATTTTGTTTGATAATTTTTTTAATGTGAATTTAATAAATTAAACTATTAAATAATATGATGACTATGCATACTAAATTTAGAAAAAAAAATTTACGAACATATAATTTTGTTGTTAATATTTACTTACACTTTATAAAAATATTACATATTATTACATATTGAGTTGATGTAGGTAATAATTAATTATTTTAAAAATAACTTTAATTAAAATTATTTTACAATTTTTTAAAAAAATATTGGAATTTTTCAATAAAATAATCAAAATAAAAATATTATATATGCATAGATATTTTAAGTGCTAAATTTAGATATTTACACCATTCAATTATTTTATATAAAATAAAATATTTATTAATTTTAATTATTAAATTTTATAATAATATTTTTATAATTGTGTATATTAAATTTAAAATAAATTAAATATTTACATGCATATTATTTAATAATTAATATACTTTAATAACATATTACATTTAAAATTAAAATATATCATGAAAAATTAATTAATACTTATTTCATATGAAAATTAAAAAATATAACTTATTTGATAAAAACTTTTATACCAGTAGTTAAATTAATAAAATTTATTTCCATGTAAAAAGTAATTAAATATAATATGTGTTTGAATTTTATTTGATATTAACAAATCTTGCTTGGCTAGGTTTAGAACTAAACCTTTATTTCAGCCCAAACTTTTTTTTAATTTATAATTTAACAAAATATTTATTATTATGTAATTTATAAATTAGAATTGGAAATTTTTAAAAAAATACATTATATTAATTAAAAATTTCAAATATTAAATAAAAAAATTAATATTTTTAAAATAGATTATAATTTTTATAATATATATAATGTGTAATATTAGTATAAAATATTAAAAATAATGAATAATATAGCAATAAAAATTAAATATTTTACAAAACACGTACATCATGAAATTTAATTATTCTCAAATTGTACTAAATAGTTTTATTTTTCCCAAACTACAAGAATATGCAGTCTCTTTAGTTATTAAAAAGTATATTTTTATTTTAAAAAATAAATAAGGTTATATTTATTTTAGATATAAAAATGATAATTTTTATCACTAATGTAATAGATTCCTAATATTTAAAGCATGAAAACAACTATTTACTTAAAAAAAGTTCTGTGAGGAGAGAGAATAATAAGTTTTTTTTTTTAGAATTTGTTGGAACCGTTGGATGACACTGGTTGTGATCTGTACTTTTGGGTCGCTGGGAAGAAACCATGAATGCTGTAGATCCGGGTGTCTGAAACAACATTCGTCGCATTGTAATTGGCATTTAAGCTCTATTTTTTGTTTTTGTTCTTGTTATTATTTTTCGTATTTTTAATCGTCGAAATTGGGATCCTAAGACAACATGGTGTTTGACGCTATTTGACTTGGGAATTTGGTGAGTCAAGTTCTGCTGCTACTCTCCAATGCTGGGTTTTGCTGTGTGCTTCGAACTTCAATGGTGACTCAAGCTTGAATTTTGGTGTTTTTATTGGCTACCCTTTTAGCCAATTGGATAATTGGGATCTGCTGCCAGCCAATGTTCTAGGGTTTCAAGGTGGGGAATATCTTCAGTGTTGGTTCTGGATGCTTATTGCATATGAATGTTGGGCGTGTGACATTACGTTTTGAATGGTACAGTTGTTTCTGTTACCATTTTTATATGCCAAATTAGCTTTTCTTTGTTTAGGATATGTGGTTTGGTTGAGTAAGTCACATTGGGTGTGATGCCAGTGTGTGTAATGCGGCCTGAGGAGAGATGAAATTGGGATTTTGCTGAAACTGATGTTTGGAGATGGAATTTGTTTTGAGCTTGAGGTATCAGGTGTGTGTTAATCATTGGTTAGAGTGTGGAAGGCTTTTGACTTTGGATTGTGTGGAAAATTTGAGGTGACACTAATTTGACACTGGATTGGGTAGTGTAAGATGCCACCTTCCCCAGCATTTAGGTGCTCTCCTGGTGGAGAGCCAAGAGCAGATACTCATAAGCGTGGACGCAGTCTTGAAAGCGGATTGCTGTTAAGGGAGAGAGATGATGATCTTGCTTTGTTCAGTGAAATGCAGTCCAGAGAAAAAGAGAATTTTTTGCTTCAGTCATCCGATGACCTGGAAGACTCTTTCTGTAATTTTCTATACTGACGTCTTATGAAGAGAATGTAATGTGTCTGTTTTTTTATTGTTTTATTTGGGTGATGCTTGCTCATGTGTTTCTCTCTTCTGTTTTGGATATTAATTTACAGTGACAAAATTACATTTTTCTGATATCAAGCTTGGGATATCCATTCCTAGTCGAGGAGAAACCAGTGAGTTGCTTAATGCAGATGGTGACAAGAATGACTATGACTGGTGTGTGGTCTTTTCTGTCTTGTGAATTTTGCCTTGTTAATTCATCTTTGCGGTATATGATCAAATTTTGTGATTTCTATTATTTGAACTGTTTCCAATCGTGTTTCTTTAACATTACTAATACACTATTTTGTTGGACAATAGTTCAAGTTTCTTTTTCATAAAGCTTGAGAATTTGATGTGCATATTATTTTACTAATGCCGCATGTCTGTTTTATTCATTTAAAGGTTATTGACACCACCGGACACACCATTGTTTCCATCATTAGATGATGAACCACCGGAAATAAATGTTGTAAGCCGGGGAAGGCCTCGAAGTAAACCAATTTCCATATCAAGATCATCCACGGTGTGCTTTTGAATCCATTTTATGCATAACTACCTCTTAAATGAAAAACCTCAATCTTTTTGTCGTCCTTGTGAAATATGTGGTTGTTGTTTTCCTTATTATCTGTCTTTTGTTGGATGCCTGCTATCAGATGGAAAGAAGTTACAAAAGCAGTAGGGGTAGTGCGAGTCCAAATCGTTTAAGCTCATCCCCTCGTTCTGGAAATAATAACTTGCAATCAAGGGGAAGGTCTTCATCAGCACCAAATTCTAGTCCAACTCAAAATTTACGGCATGCTACTCCATCAAGAAGACCATCTCCTCCTCCAGCCAAGCCTGTGACACCTGCTCCCAGGTCTTCCACTCCTACTCCCCGGCGGATGAGCACCGGCTCCTCTGGTCCTGCACTGTCATCAGGGATTAGGGGAACTTCCCCTGTTAAGACAAGTCGTGGAAACTCTGCTTCTCCAAAGATAAGAGCATGGCAAACTAATATTCCTGGTTTCACTTCTGAAGCTCCACCCAATCTGCGTACTTCTTTGGCTGATCGACCAGCATCATATGTGAGGGGTTCCTCTCCAGCATCCAGAAATGGTAGGGATTCTACTTCTAAATTTGGTCGGCAATCGATGTCTCCCACTGCTTCCAGGAGCAGCAGTTATTGTCCCAGTCATGATCGGGACCAATTTAGTTCACACAGCAAAGGTTCTGTTGTATCCTCTGGTGATGATGATCATGACTCTCTTCAGTCCATCACTGTGGGTAGTTTAGACCGGTTGAGTTCAAGAAGGGGTGGTTCATTTTCAAACAGCAAAAGCCCTTCAATTTCCAAAAAGTCGGCCAGGATGATATCCCCGAGTTCTGCTCCTAAAAGATTGTTTGATTCTGCTATCCGGCAAATGGTATTTTGTTGTCTAATCTCTTAACTTACTTTCTCAATCATTCCATGGTTTGCTGCCAATATGTTGGCAAGCGATTATGCCATTTAAAACCTGACTATTGCTATTAAGGTAGTTGTCCCTGCTCTTCTGAAGACTCTTTCTCACTCATTCTCCATGCACACAAATTTCCTACTTTATGAATTTTCCTTTTTGATATATGCTATGTAAGAACAATGTTTTTTTTTTTTTCAAATAAATGCAATTTAAAATGGGAAGTGGAGTGGGTCAACCAGCCTTGATCATTCTAGGCTACCAATGGTCAAAAACTTCAATATAATATTTGCTTTATTTATCTCTATATATTCTTAGGTACAATGTTTTTTTTGTTATTCTGGTACAAGCTTTCTTTCCTTTGTGATTTTATTTTTAAAGTACACTTAATAAGAGAACTACTCAAGTTAATCACTTCATGTTAAGTCATCACTGAATTTGTTTATTATGGTGCATTTAAAATGACATGTTTGCACTAGCATGGTTATTGTAACAAGTTTTTCTTTAGTTAACACATTTGCCGTTCCTAGTGGCAGAGAAACCAATGTATACTCATGAGTTTTTCTAATGAAAGCTAAACTTGTTTAATCCTCCCTTTTTCTGTGATGTTTGCTTGGTTGTGATCAGACTTCTTACTTTGTTTGTTACCTTACAATGCTGTGCAGGATAGAAAAAGTCCTCAGAACATGTTTAGGCCACTTTTATCAAGTGTGCCAAGCACCACCTTTTATGCAGGAAAAACAAATTTGGCACATCATTCCCTGGTATCCAGGAATTCCTCTGTCACAACAAGCTGCAATATGAGCTCTGATCATGGTACTAGTTTTGCCCCAGATACTGAAGGGAGTGACCACAATCAAGATGATGCGACAAGTGAAACTGAAAAGTTATTATACAGTGATATCCATGAAGAGATATTTTCATTTGATAAAATTGACGATACAAACATTGGGCATGGGATCAATGATGAATCAGTTCATGTCCTGCACAATAAAACTAGAGGCCCTATGATTGCTTTAGGTCCCACCGAATCTGAAGATTCTGTTTATCATGATATTGACAATGAATTCAATGAAAGTTTAGAAACTTCCCATGTCATAGGGGACATTTCCGAAACGGGTAGTTTTGAGAATACAGCAATCTGTTCTTGTTGTGGTTGCCATTACAAGGCCACTGATCAAGCTGAGAAGAATGTTAGACTATGTCCCGAATGCAGCAAGAAAAACACATTGTTGAGACATATCATCCCAGAGACAACTTTGGCAGTTTCCAAAGACAATTCAGGGACTTCCACAAACATGTCTGCTGAAGAAAAATCTTCAGCTGAAACAGACCAACTAGCTGTTGTGTCTAACATGAGGTTTCCCCTTCGAGAACCAGTTGCTGAGGAAAGTCAAACTTTGTCCAGTGAATTTATTCAGGATCACTCACAACAAAGTCCTCTCTCAAGTTCACTGGTGGATAGAAGTGGGCATATTCCTACCAATCAGGTAGAGGTGGAGCAGTCAGGGATTGATTACAAGAGGTCTGATGATCGTTCTGGGGATCAGCAGTTGTATCTTTCCAAAGATCACTCAAATTTGAAAGCAGATCTCTTGGAAAGCACTGGCATTTCTGTACTACTGAAAAGGTCAAGCAGCAGTAAAGGACCTGTAGTTCAGGGCAGGACTTTTACTGCCACCACCACATCTTATGATGATTTGTCTCTTGCAAGAAACAGCATTAACAGTATTAGAAGCTCAATTGGACGCGGCAGTTATTCTACCTCATCATCTGTTGATTTCAGCTCAGCAAGACATTCTGATTTTCGTGTCCAAAGGCAGTCAAGTGGCAGGAAATTGGATGTAGACTATGGATATGACGTAAGGATTAGGCCCCCAAGCCCTGGTTCATCTTTTTCCGGAATGTCAAACCATTCTCTCCATGGATTAAGTTTTATGACACAGGAAACTTCTGGCAATACAGAATGTTGTAACCTAGAGGAGAGACCCCTAGATCTACGAGAAACGCAAGATTCAGAAAATGCAGTGGCAGATGTAATTGATGCTTCTTCTATGGGTTCAACTATCGTCAAGGAAGATAAACTTGAATATCATGATTATGGTAGAATAACTGATGCTTGTAGCTCAGAACTAGTAAGCCAGGCTACTGATGTTCAGCCTGATGACAATTCAGTGGCATCATTTCCAAATCATGGGGGTTGTATTTCAAATGATATTATTGAAGATCATCCACAAAATGTAAGCAGTGTCTCCAATACAGAAACATCAGTTGAGGATCTGGAGTCATCCTTTGATGAGAAACGGGATATGGAGAACTCTAATGTTGAAGGACTGGATGCTTTGGTAACCACCAACACTTATACAATTGAAGAATCAGAAATAGAAGGGGAAAACCATCAGAATGATACTGGTGCGGTAGATGATGATCCATCATTGATATCAAAGAGCCCCGGCAATGAATTTCAGGGACATTCTGCTCCAAATTCTTCTAATGATTGTCTGACAGCTTCTGTTTCTGAGTTCAATGCTTCTGAATACTCCCATGGCCTAGGTATGATACTTGGATGAAATTTCAAACAAAAGATATTGCCAATAATGATTGAGATGAAAATTTTCTTTAAGATTCTTATTATTCTCTTGTTTTTCTCATGCACTCATCTATTTACAAAGCAAACAGTTCGCCATATATTGATTTTGAACAATTTAAAGGGTTACTCAAATTTATAGAATGATCTTATTGCTGCAGGCTACTCAAATTTCATAGTATTGATTTCTATGAGATAGAGTTAGGATATTTTGGAAGGTTGTTACTTGGCATATTTTTTACATTAGTGATAATAATCTTCAGTGATGGGCCTGATATGTTAGGATATCTTTATGTTGGCTTCAGATAGTAGTTTAGTTTCTTCCTTTTCAGTTAATAAGTGTGTTTGGATTAAATTTTGTGTTTAATGCTACTTTCTGAACATCACAGTTCATTGAATGGGTCTCTGATAATAAGCAAGGCTGTATTTTGCTATCTTTTTTGAGGTTTCTGAAATCTGAAAATATATTTTATTTCTAGTGGGGGAGGAGAGATTCAATTCAGTTTTATATTGAAAAGAGATTCTGCTTCTCTATTGTACATGGTGACTTAAGTGCTTGTATTTATTTTATCTGCTGAAGCTTTATTTGGAGAAAATATCGGTACTTGGAAAATTTCTGACAGACTTCAAATGCTTTATGCCAGAGGGATCCACAGTTACGGTGGAGTGTCAAGATGGAAGCAACACTAGAAGCCTGACACTTGAAGAGGCAACAGATACGATACTTTTTTGCAACTCTATTGTCCATGATCTTGCATATCAGGCTGTAATGATAGCAATGGAAAAGGAACACTCAGAGCCATTGGAAGGTTCTGAGCCAACGGTGACTATATTGGGGAAACCCAATTCTGATAGAAAGGAATCTCGCAGTCGAACTGCTGGCAAGCGAGCAATGAAACCCCAGAAGGCTAGGCCAAAGATGGTGGAAATTGATGTAAAGCCACCTACTAAGACTGAAAATGATGAAAATATTGATCAGTCTTTGACACGCAATGTTGGACTTACTAACAAGATAGACAGCATGAAGCCCCCTAATAAGCTTGAATCAAAATGTAATTGCATCATAATGTGAGAGTGCAAAGTTCAGATTGTGCTTATAATTCCTGGCAGCATTTATACTCTTCCTGTTGGCCTACATATACGCCAGACCAGACAGAGCTTAACCAAGTGCTTTCACGTTTATGGTTTTAGGTTTATGGCTGTTTGGGATTATAGCCAATTACAATTTGTTGGTTCCAATATATCTTGTAAGATATTCCACTGTGTTTGACATAATTGTAAAGTTATTTTTTCCCTTATTTTTTGTTGGTAGGCCATTGATTAGAGGCATCTGAAGGATTGTGCTCCTCCAATTGCTCCATTCTTGTTATTTGATTTGCATCTCAATCAAGTGATCCATCAATGGAAGTGTGAAGTAGAACTCATTCATATTCGTTAAGACTGAAAAGCATACTGATTTCATTGCCAGAAATTTATCCACGTGCATCATACTTCCTCCTATCCCCCTCGCAAAAAAATAAGGAAAAGAAAAGATAAACAGAAGTACATATCAAAGGGAGTAAAATTGGGGTAACTTTTTGTGTAAAATTGGGGTAACTTTTTGTATTTCCACTTAGGAAATCAGTTGTGGTACCAGCTACTGTCATTAACAATTATTGAGGTATATTTAAAGTGCAGTACGTTAAGTAAAAATATACATAAATAATTTTATGATAATATATTTAGAAGTTTTTAAAAAAAATTTAAGAAAAATACTAAAATTGTTTTTAAAACTATACAGTTAATATTAAGTTTTGAATTTAAAAAAACACTTCTTAAAAATAAAAAAGGCAGAAGCAAATTCATCTTTAGCCATGGCTGAAGTTGATTTCTAGATTAGATAGATGAACTATTATCAATGTTGTTGACGGCATGGGAATTTATTTTTCATATATTTGTTTCACTCTTTCATGTATGGTATGTGTAAATTTTAAATTGGTTAGGGGAAAAAATAAGGATAGCCTGACAGAGAAGTAGGTGAATGGATTTAGGTTATTTCCTATTTCTAAATTACACATGATACCATGAAAGATAATCTTTTGCAAATATAACCAGTGCACCTTGCAAATTTTAGGCGAATCCAAATGTCTGCAGGTGTATTTTTAGAAGAGCTTTATGGAATTTTTTTTAAGCTAAACCAAGGGTAAAAAGTTCACGGATAAATAATCTTCATACAAAGTTTCATACCAAATTTATTCTTAAAGGTATGTTTATTTTTATCAGGCCGTTGGTTCCTTCATGGTGTTAAAGCAGGCCCAATTACTGGTCGGTCTAGCATTTCATTATGGATTTCTACTTTTCACACTTCCTTTTTTTCACTAATTGTACCTATCTTTTTTTTGAAGTTTTTTTTCCAAATTTATTTCTTCGTAAATGTATAAAACTATAAAATATATTTCTAACATTTAAAATAAAATGTTTTTTTAAGTGTAAAAATATATTTTCAAAATTTAAATTCCAAAAATATGAAAATATATTTCTAAAATTTGAATTTCAGAAATATAAAATTATATTTTTAAAATTTTAAATTTAAAAACATACTTCCAGATTTAAATTTTTGAAAGATAATTTTTTTTAAAAAAAAGTGATTAAAAAAAGGCAAAAAAAATGTAAAAAGCAACTCACTTTGATATTTCATTATGCAGCCCTGCCCAATAGGCCCAAAATGGGAACCAAAAGGCGTAAAAACAAAATGCAAATTTGGCGGGAACGTTTGCAGGAAACAGCTAGCTTTTAATTGTTGGTTCTTCTCTTTTTCCCTTTCGCCATCGTCGTCTTCCGCTCCGACCCAACAACAAAAAATGGAGTCCGATTCAGACTCCGACGGATCTCACATCTCTGCAACTCCACCAAGACAATTAAGTCCACCACCGAAACCACAACCACCACTTCTAGTTTCCTCGAAATCCAGAGTCAGAATCAAACCCTCGAAGCCCAAAAGAACCCCTTCTAGACACTCCAAAAACCCGTCGAAACCCGACCCGAACCAGCAAGATCCTCTCTCCCTCCCCACCCTCCTTCCCTTCCAAATTCGGCGACCCTCTGATATAGTTCCTGCGTCGTCTACCTCCCACTCCATGGAAACCCTCCCCGCCGGCTTCTTCTTCTCCAACTCCGCTTCCTTCTCGAAGATTAGAAGACCACTTCTCAATCTAGAACCTTCTGGAAACGAACCGCTTCTTAGTTCTGCGTCGGATTCACTCTCCAAGGTTGAGAGTGACGAAGCTAAGAAGAAACCGGGAAAGAAGCTGCACCCTAATCTAATAGGTGCTAGCGTGCCGATGCCGAGTGTGAAGTTGCGAAGTTGTGGGGGCGAAGGGAACTTCGTGAGGTTGAACATGAGTGGCAAGAGAAAGAAGTTTGTGAACAAAGGGTGGAAGAAGAGTGGAAAATTTGGTGGTGGCAAAAGGTACAAAAGGGGTAAAGGAAAATTGGAACATGAAACGGAGAAGGCAGAAAGTGTAGAATTGAAGCCAAGGACACGAGAGATTGATTGCAGTGCGGTGGAAGAGGCTGCAGCCACAGTGCGTGCTGACCCTTCTGATGAAAACTTGGAGAAATTGTTGAAATTAATTTATGGTTATGAGTGTTTTCGAGATGGGCAGCTAGAGGCAATCAAAATGATTCTTGCCGGCAAGTCAAGTGTGCTTGTTTTGCCGACCGGAGCCGGGAAGTCGCTGTGTTATCAGTTGCCTGCTGTGATTTTGCCTGGGCTTATATTAGTTGTTAGTCCATTGGTAGCTTTGATGATTGATCAGCTAAGGGCATTGCCTCCTGTGATTAAGGGTGGTCTTCTATCCAGCACTCAGGTTTTGTATTATACTCTTATACATTCTTCAATATGCTCAATTTACTTTGTCTGATACGTGGGATCTCATCATTTCATACTTTTATGTTTATTATATTAGACACCTGAAGAAGCTTCCGAATCACTCAACCAGCTTCAACAAGGTGCAACAAAGGTAGGACTTTCAACAACTGAATGCAACTTTGCCTCAGATTATGTAGCATCTTGCAGATTGATTGCATGCAATGGTGTTGATTATTTGCTGGCCATTTTCGTATGCCATGTTTGCATGTCAGGGTTTATTAATGGATGATGATCGTACTCTTACCTAGAGCTAATATTTGCAATTCTAATTCATACAGGTGCTTTTTGTTTCACCAGAGCGGTTCCTGAATGAACAGTTTCTGTCTACTATTTCTGCTATGCCTGCCATCTCGCTTGTTGTTATTGACGAAGCACATTGTATATCTGAATGGTAAGGGGATTCCAATGTTTTTTAGTAATATTAATCTACCTCCTGGTTTATTTTGAGATTTTGAATATTTTTGCAGGTCTCACAATTTCCGGCCTTCATTTATGAGACTTAGAGCATCTCTGCTTCATAAGACACTCAATGTTCGTTCTGTTCTTGCAATGACAGCAACTGCTACAACCACAACTTTAGATGCCATCATGTCTGCTCTAGATATTCCTGACACAAATCTTATTCAGAAGCCAGTTTTAAGGGACAATTTGCATTTATCAGTGTCTTTGGCCAGAAATAGGCAAGTTAAATGCTTATATTTACTGATTCAGTCTGTATACCTTCCTTATCTAAACTTTGTTAAGATTACGTATCAATACTTTGAACATTTTGAACATAATAGAATGAAAGACCTATTGATTCTGATAAAGTCTCCTCCTTTTGCGGAAGTTCAAAGCATCATCGTATATTGCAAATTTCAGGTGTGTATATGGACTAGCTTTAGTCAACTTTCAAGTACAGGGTATTCTATGATTTCTTAAACTCATCTGTCATTATATTGCAATAAATTCTTGCTTCTAGCTCAGTATTTGAAATGTGTAATATTGTTTCTATAGAAAAAGTTATTGGGATCTTTATGATTCAGGTTTAAAATATGGTCTTAAGTTTACAAGAAATATCGTTTTATACAGTTGATAACTAGATATATTGTAATGTTTCTATATTGGTGGGAATTAATGATGCCTCTTTTTCTTCCAGTCTGAAACTGATATAATTAGCAGATATTTGAATGATAACAGTATCTTGGCGAAGGTTAGCTCCAATTTTGATATTGCATGTCTTTCTGTGTAATCTTTGACCCTGAGTGTTAAATCTGATGGTTGAAATAAATTATCATCTAGAGTTATCATAGTGGTATCACTGCAAAGGAGCGTAGCTATGTACAGGAGTTGTTTAATTCAAACAAGATCAGAGTGGTAAGATAAATTTTATGGTTCATTTACTAGTGTCGTCAATTTTCTAGCACACATGCATTTCTTATATAATATTGCTCATGTTTACTCGCTTTATATTTTGTTAACTGATACCTTTATTTTGTTATGAAGGTTGTTGCAACTGTGGCATTTGGCATGGGACTAGATAAAAGCGATGTTGGAGCTGTAAGGCTTATTAACATATGGTTTTTTGCATTTATTTGCATGAACTGGTTTCTGATTCCAACAATAATGGCTCTCTAGAATGGTATATTCATGCACTCGTTCACTGATTCTCATTGTGCTCTCGTTGCATTGCATGGTACCGCACTTTTCCATTGTCCTATGCTACAAACGATTGAAGTGTGGCTGTATCAGAAACAACAGATTCTTCCTTCGAAGATTTTAATTTATGGTTAAAACTGCAAAATTGGAACAAACGGTCTTGAATAATTAAACTATTTTCTTTCCCTGGTCTCTGTTCATGCAAGTATGCTGGTATGGTTAATAGTTACAATTTAGAAAATGCCATTTTTGAGCATCACACTGCAGCCTTTTTTCTCCGGTTATCTTACAAACCACTTATTTGCATCGCAATATAAATGATTTTGTCTATCACAGTAATTCTTGCTGGAACTCCATTTTCTCTTGTATAGGTAATTCATTACAGTTTGCCTGAAAGTCTGGAAGAGTATGTACAGGTATACCATTTCGTCTAAACTTAGTAGTAGCATAGCAAGATGTTTTATCGTATGCTTTGCTTAATAAGTTGAATGGTATTATAGGAGATAGGACGTGCTGGAAGGGATGGGAGGTTGTCCTATTGTCACCTATTTTATGATGATGAGACGTATTTCAAACTTCGTAGTCTGATGCACAGGTAACAATTCTTTCTTCTTTTTATTTAACACTCAAAATTTCCTCATTTAATACAACTTTTATGTTCAGTGAAGGGGTAGATGAATATGCAGTGAACAAATTTCTGTGCGAAGTGTTTCCTGCTGACAAAAATTCCTGTGGGAAAATCTGTTCATTAATCAGAGAATCTGCTTCACGCAGGTTTGATATGAAAGAAGAGGTCCTCTACTCAATACTACCATTTGTTTAAATTTATTAACTTTGATAAATCAGACGAGATTTTCAATTTGAAATTTAGAGGGTTTTCATAACGTCCTGTTGAGGAGTTAGTTGTGCGGATATTTGACGATAAATGGCCTGGGAGGATACAAATTTCTGATGACCATGCTTGGTAGCTCCAAAGTTTTTGGACATGGTTAACAGCAAATCATTAGGATAGTATCTGTAGGGTATGCATGCTTTGCAAAAATGCCATTTTTAGCCATATTTATGATTGTAAAGGATCTCTGTATTGATATAAAAATGTGTTTTTGTTTTATCTGTCTCTTGATCAAGATTAACTATAAACCAGATAAGGCTAAGGTGGAGTTTCTAAGCAGTGATTAGGGTTTCTTTTTTGGACAATCATCTAGTTATAGACTTATAGGTAATTTCATTTATGCATTCATGTAGGATAACATGCTAGTAATGAAACCTGTTTTTGTAAGGAAACTCTAGATAAGTATACGTTGCCTATTTCAGTCCAGGTCTACAGTTTAAAATGTTTCTCCAATATTTCCTTTACCAGGTGATGCTCACACTTTTGACACGCTTGGAGTTGGGTGATGTGCAGTACTTGCAGTTACTTCCACAGATAAATGTGACTTGCACTTTGGCTTTTCATAAGGTTTGTGCCGGACACACCTTTGCATGGAGAATTAGTCAGATGAATAAATTCATGAATGCTATCTCTCCAAATCTATATATTTAGTTTTAGACTAAATTATAAACTATAGATTGAAGAGTAAGTTTCAGATTGGACATTTCAATCTCTTGTTGATTTTTTACTCAAATTTGGAAAAATAAATGTAGTTTGAATAATTATTTACTTGCTTTATATTTTTAATTTTTGGCACTAATGCAGACTTCTCCACCACTCCTTGCCCAAAAGGTTTCTGCTATAGCTGTAATTCTCAAAAGGTAATAATTGCAAGCATATTATATTTTTTGACTTTTCACCGTGTTTCAAACCTTTTCCCCTGTTTCCCTTGGATGGTCACTGTTTTAACGAGTTATTTTAATGTTGTAAACTTCCAAGAGGAGTCGGATTCCAAATTTTCTACTTCCAGAAAAGGAAGTTATATCTGCTGATGGCATTTAGTTCCTGATTATGATCTCTAGAAAAGCAGTTTAATTCTACTTACACTCATACATGTGTTGTTTAACTCGATCATTGTTGTGATTTTCAGATCTGAAAAAAAGCATGGGCAATATGTTTTTGACATTCCAACTGTAGCAAATGACATGGGAGTTACAGCAGTTGAATTAACAAATCAGATGTACGACCTGAAGGTTCGGATTGGTGGATATTTATTCTTCTTGAATTCTCATGTGCGCTTTACTAATACGTTTAAAAAGTTCATAAGAGGTCTTCTTTCTTCTGATTAACTAAATTTGGTTCACTACTCCACAGCAACAAAGTATGATGACAGAAGTCCCGTCCAACTTGTTTAAGCTGCATAGTTTACAATACAGACCAGAACATAGTGAAAACACATGCATTTCAAGATTTAACACTTTAAGGAAAGACGTCAGATACTATGATTGAAAGTTGATACAAGAAATATCTTCGTATCACAATCTCACTCTTAAATTTTCAAATTAAACTAAAAATGAATGCAGTTTAATATATTCATGGTAGTTACCAAGTTTAGATTCTGGATAGTAGTCCAAAGGGCAAATGTTTACCATACTTGCCCCTACATTAAACCTTGAATTAACCTATACTAGTCCTGATAAAAATATTGAAGAATGTGTTTAAAAGAAAAATGAAGCGACTGTATTGTAGTTTTATTCTTATAATATTTCAGCCATAAATACTTCATGATTTATGTTTTGAATATTGCAATTATCTTAAAACCTGTTAGTTTTCCTTCTCTTGAAAATCTTTGGCTTAATACTTGATAGGTTAATGAATACACTGAAGCTGTATATTTTGTTATGATGTGGAAACATAATGTTTCAGTGTATGTACAGAAGCGGGGCCTTGTTGTGCATGAGGGGTTTTTCGAAAGTTTAACTTTGCATGCAATTTTGATAAAAAATAAAATATTTCTAATTTGATTCTATTTTGGGATCTCTAACCTTGTGTGTGATATATTGGAAGCAATATAGTCATATTCTGGTACATATGATCTGACCTTGCTATTCATGAAATATTCTCAGTTGATGGGAGAAATAACTTATGAAATGAAGGACTTGGCCTACTGTTATCGAATTGTTGAAGTCCCAACAGACTTATTATCTCTATCAGCCGATATCACCCGATGGTTATCGGAAGTTGAAAATTGTAAGGTAAGTAAATTCTGTTAAACTTGTGGGGTATTTAGTACAGTATTTTTTGGAAATATATTCATTTAGGACATGGTATCCTCTGTACAATTGTTTTCCTTTCTGGAATTCACAGATTGAAATGTAATGACATTATGATACTGTCACCTATTCCTCTCAATAATCAGAAGTTTTGAACCATGAACCAGTGCTGGTTGGCATTTATTGCATTTTTTAGGCAAATTTCTTGTACAAGTATTACTGATTGATTATTTTCTCATGGTTCTACTTCTACATTTTGAGTAGGTACGAAAACTGGACATAATGTTTAATGCTGCATATTTCGCAGCAAATCTTTGTGATAAGATGCATGATTGCAGTAGTGCCAATCACACAGCATGCTTGCAAAAGAAAATATTGGATTACTTTGCTGGAGTTGATAATACTGATTTCTGCAAGAAAATTAGTCAAAGCAGGTACTTCATAATTTTTGTCGCCTTAGTTCTGAAAAGAACACAAATTTAACCAATGACTTGTAAAATGGCTTTAAGCTTGGTGAACTTAAATTCTATCTGGAATTGAAAGATCAGAAATAAAATTTGCTTGCAACTAACTACCTGATGTTTGATGATAAGGACATACTTGCGCTATGTGCTACATTATTATCTTGTACTAAAATTAGTTTTATCTATACGTGCAGCCCTTTCCTGCGGGCAGATATAAAGGTAAGTTGTCACATGCGCATTCTGATCATCTTGAAGAAACTAGATTACAAGATTTATATCATATTTGGAACACAAAAATTTGAAAAATGACCTGTTCCTTTGGGGATCACCAGGTCTTTCTACAGAGCAATTCACAGGCTCGATTTATACCAAGAGCCATTGCAAGGGTAATGCACGGAATTGCAAGCCCAGCCTATCCTTCAACAGTATGGAGTAAAACTCATTTCTGGTATATTGAAATTCAATTTTTTTTCTTTCATGACCTTAATACTTGTCGATGATAGAAAATAAATTGGGCGACTTCGAACTGTTGTGTGCTTCAGTTTAGTAATAATTCCGTACACATGCGTCAATATCAACAGGCAGACATTCGTCATGATTTGCTATTTCCGAACTTTTAGCTTATGTTTGGGAAACAAAAAGAAGAGGAAAGGCTTATTCCAAGAGCAGTTTCCTCTCCTTTCATTTTCTCCCTCCTATTTTTGTTTTCCAAACAAAGGTTTAATGTTTATTTGACATTTTTTTATGTGCACATTTTATCTGATTCACTAGAGAGAATTGCTAAAACTAGACTTTTAATTGTTGATTGCAGGGGAAGGTATACACATGTAGACTTCAAGGTGGTGATGGAAGCAGCAAAGGGGGAACTTAAAAATTTTGTAGGAAAAGATATGCCCTAGCCATTAAAGATTGATTTTACCGTCTGACAAATTTGGATAGGGGGTCCCTGGTCTAAATCAGAATCCATCGATCCAATGGGGAAAAAACTGAAAAGCTCAATTTTTGCGACATATCAAGTTGGTGGAGTTGAGTTAGGGAGTTCGGTGGCACGTTATCATTGTCGTAAATGTGGCGCCAACACACGCCTGTCACCACAGGTTGAGACAAGCGAAAGGAAAATTGAAGCTCTGCCTCATTTTGGGCTATTTTTTATTTGCATTTTCCAATTGTCCGTTGGGATAGTCTGCGTCCTGTGGTGGGAGGAATCAGGAAATTTACAATCCTTATCTGTCTGATATTTTGTTGTTAGCACCTTGTCCTATAGAATGATCCTTCGGGTTAAAAGGGAAAAAGCAGATGAATGATGGTGCTATTTTATTTATTTTTCTTGAATTGCACCCAATAATGAATGATGGTGTTATTATTAGCTTACATCTACAGGGATTTATCTAGTGCAGGACGATTTTTGCCATACAAAGTCACTTGAGTTTTTTGAAGTGTTGAAAGTGTTTGAAAAGCTGTAAATTTGAAAACTACTCGTTATCCTGTTATATTAAAGTCTCCCTCCCCGCCAGTTTAGCTGGTTTTTCATTTGTAATCCGAAGTTATCATATTTTTGGTTTGAGATCTTTAGTATTCAAAAATCATTTTTTAATGTCTTTTTCTTTACTGACAAGACTTAAATTTGAGATCTTATATTTTAAAAAGATTAAATTCATTGTAACTTTGATTGACTAGAGCTCTTAAAAAAACTTTCGCAATTTATCAAATTAGAGACTGAACACGCCCCAATCGAGTGGGAAACTTGATTGAAAGCTAAAGCTTTAAACAATATTCTAGTAGTGCTTAGCGGTTGACGTGTTATCGCTGAATTTATCAATTTCATTGTTGTTGCTGCTATCCTTGCCTTAATATTTGCTTCAGATTCAATTTTTAAGTTATTACTTGATCATGAGTATTTATTTATTTATTTATTTATATAATTTCGCACAAAAAGATTTTTTATTTTTTTTTTACCTTTTCCCTATATTTTATTTACGTTTCAAATTATATTTAAATTGTTTATTTTATTTAATTTCAGTATATTTGAAGGAAAATAACTTTTATTTTCATTCTTAAATTAGTTTCTATACCATGACACAATAGGGAAAAAATGGGTATTTAAATTGCAGTGCTGAAAGCAGACAATGTCTCTTCTGTGTAGACTACATAATGGTTCGTAGACATGCCCGTGTAGTTAAGAAAGAGTGGAAGAAGAAATATGTAAGGAGCGGGGAAAATTAACACTCCCCCTAATTTTTTTTCAGTCAAAAATTAATACTCCCTCTATTTTATTTTTCGGTCAAATAAGAGAGTAAAATTTTTGTTTTTAATTATTTTTTACTTTAGTTTTAAAAAATATTAATTATTTTTTTAAATATATCTTTATATCTATCTATTTATCATTAATCACGATAAATTGTTATATTTAATATTTTATTATTTTTATGTGAAAAAAATTAAAATTATAATAAAGAAAAAAAGATAAAAATAAAATTTATAAATAATAAATTAAAAAATAAATAATTTTTTTTTATAAAATTAACAACATTAATTATATTGTTTAATATTTATATTTTTTTTATCTAAACAGATAAAAAAAACGAAGGAAAAAATTGACATGGACCGAATCTATTAAATATTATAAAATATTGATTAGTACTTTTGTATAGCTTTACATATATTACCATATCTTAGAATTGGGATTTTTTATTATTTTTATAATAATTTTATAAAAATAAAAAAAAGTGACCTTTATCCATTTAACTAAATAGTAATATATTCTTTGAATTATTTGTGCGAAACGTTATGAAAATTTGTTATTTTACATATTTTAAAAACATATTTAATATTTTATAAATATGATAAGAACTATTAAAATTATTCATCAAAATCATCCAATGCTAGATTTTCAGTGGAGGTGAACAAATTGCATTTTACCCCTTTAATGAGATTTAATTATATTTATGTTGTACTTGCAAACTCTTGTAAATAAAAGAAAATGTTCATTACCAAGAACAAATTGTAAAACTTTAAGTAAAAAGTTGTTCCGACTGAATCACATTATTGACATTGTTCTAAAAAGGCCAATTTTGGGTCAATACTAAATACTAACATAATGTTATGTAACACGGTAGGCATATCCTATTTACTAAACAAGAGAAGTATATTCAATTGAGAAAGCAAGGTATGACTGTTAGTTAGCATTTGGAAGAAGAAAGAAGAAGCAACCAACAAAACAGTGAGAGGTCATCATTTCATTCACCCTTCTTCTCAAATGAATCTCTCTTTTGTTCCTTCCAAGGCTAAGAATTCCTAGATCCCCTTGGCTTTAGCTTTCACAAGAAACTATGGATGAAGTTGCACCCATGCATTTTTCAAGCCCATATATCTCTTCCAATTACCCTCTCATTTCTGCTTTCGTTGCTTTTGCCCTTGCCCAATCCATCAAGTTCTTCACCTCCTGGTTGGTATTCCTTTCTTTTTCCTTAACACTCATATCCAATTTGATCTGGTTGTTATGGTTCTAAGATTTTGGAGTGACTGGTGTAGTTTAACATCTCAAGATTCCCTTTTAAATTCTTGGAAATGTGAAGTTTTTTAATAAACTAAACTGAAATTATATAGAGACACAAAGAACACGCACATGCAGAAGTTATAACTAAGGTATAAGGGTATGTCTAGAGAATTATAAAATATTTTTAAAATTAAGACATGATCAGATAGTTTAAAAGTCTTGATGTTTCTTAGATATGCAGGTTTAAGGAAAGAAGATGGGATCTCAAGCAACTAGTTGGGTCTGGTGGAATGCCATCATCTCATTCAGCAACTGTCACTGCTCTTGCAGTTGCCATTGGGATCCAGGAAGGCTTAGGGGGACCTGTTTTTGCAACTGCCTTGGTTTTGGCTTGTGTTGTATGATTTCTCTCTTTAGCTCTTCAAGTAAATCAATAATTAAGACCTCTTAAAGGGCTTGATATTTTATTTACTATGATGTGTGCTATGAGGAATATTCAATATATTCTTGTTCTATATCTAAACCTGCAGGAACAGACATGTATAGACTATATTACAGTTAAAAAAGAATTTGATGTCCCAAAATTAAATAAGCACATGCCTAGGTTAGACAATGAGAAACTAAGAGTATGTTTGTTAGTGAGATTTTGAAGGAAAAGAGAAAGGAAGGTAAAATTTTCATTTCTATTAAGTATTCTCTAATTTGATCATTTTTTAAAATTAAAGAAATAAAATGATAGATTAGCATAAACTTATTATCTTATAATCTTTTGTTTATTTTTGTAAACATTATGAAATTTTGCTAATTTAAAAATAAAGAATTTGTCTTCTAATTATTCCCTGAAGTAATGTTAGTTCATAAAGTTGTGAATATCTGAAAAAGAGATTGCTGGCAGGTAATGTATGATGCTACTGGTGTAAGATTGCAAGCAGGACGCCAAGCAGAGGTTTGATGCATTTCTCCTTAACCTACTACATATTCACCTATGCCACTCTTTTCCATTTCCTTTACCTCTATGCAATATTCTGTCTTGTGTATCTTTCTCACCACAGACTTGAGAGATGAAAAGCCATGGAACCCTTTTCTGCTTGCTTATTTGCTTTGGTTGGTTTCAGTGGATTGGATTGATTTTTAATGAATGGATTTTCCCAGGTTTTAAACCAAATTTTATATGAACTTCCTGCTGAGCATCCTCTGGCTGAAAGCAGACCACTTCGCGAACTTCTTGGGCATACACCCTCTCAGGTGATCATTTTCCATTTGATTGTTTCCTATGACTATTTGATGGATCTATGTTTAACCAATGGAATTCAGTGCATCATAACCTGACACCGCTTAAAAATGTTGAAGGCTGAGGTCTTCACAGGGTTATATACATTATTTCAATGCATTCAGGATTCTATCATACTCAAACTATCTTGTCATGTAATGCCTGGTGAATGATGAACCTTTATATAGAGATAATAATGTGCTACATGATAGGGTCTACAAGTGCTGATTATGTTCATTCTAACTTTGTAATAATGTGGTCCAATTTATAATTATCTTATTATATTTACATTACTAGAATTAGCAACACATGTCCATAGTAACCTCCCCCCCCCCCTCATTTTATGTGTTATTTTGACTTCCTCCTATGTGTGTTCATGGCATCTTATCTTTTACTTATCAGTGCATGTTACAGTGAAGAGATACAAGTCCTTAAAAATTGGGATAAGCAGGTTGACCATAGTAAAAAAAATTCTTGCTGAAAGAAACAAATAGGAGACTAAGTAGGTATTCCTGTTATAGTATAAAAAAACATTAGAATGGTATTCATTGCTATAATTAGTTCTTTCATTGCTGATGGTTTTCTAATAATTCGAGTAAATATTATTCTAGTCCTTAAAATTATAAGTGTCGGTCACTTTGGTATTTGACTTTACAAAATCCGTACTTCAATCTTTATTTTATAAAAAGTCATTCATTTTAATCCTGTGTTATTATTGTTTTGTTCCAAAAAAAACTAAAACAAGTAACATTTTGTAAAGTCAGAGACTAAAATAAAGGTTTTTTGTAAAGTTAAAGGCTAAAATAAAAGTTTGTTGATTGTTATTTATACTGCAGGTCATTGTGGGAGGGTTACTTGGACTCTTCACAGCAGTAGCAATTAGCCTTCTAAGAACCATGACTAATAGTTAGAATTTGAGACCATTCTTCACATTCCTAAAGGGGGTTATTTCAATTCATGCCATAGCACAGGAATTGAAGGCATCAGCCTATGGTCTCAAATGTTCACTTAAAAATAAGACTGCATTTTCATGTACTTAACCATATCATGTCAACAGTAGAAATCAAAAGTTGAATTTTGTAGACTCCAACAGTATTTGATGCAATGGAAGTATCTATCTTAAAGAGTCATTTATTTTGCCGGAGTACTTTTCCTCCTACCTTGTTCTATTTCGTCAATTCTAAAAGAATTTTGTGTTAATCGAAGTCATGTTTGCTCTACTAAGTTGGAATGTATATTTCAAGCTACTTACTAGCAGTGTCATAAGTCATAAGCATATGGCCAAAGCGTGAATGCAAAAAAACAATTAAAATGTATTCCAGTCTTGGAAACTTAGATTAACGACAGATTAAAACTTTTTCATTATGAAAGATACAGACTGCATTGGAGAAAGGAAGACATTTATTTATATATTTATATATTCTGCAGTTACAAAAACAATAAGTTTGGAGTTCTTCCTGCCAGTGTGCATGAAGTTTTGATAGAACAAATTGTCTACTTTTGTTGCTGCAGAATACACTACTCATCACTGTAGGTGCTAGATATTATGCATAATAACTTCCAAATTTTAAGGGGAACCTACTTAGCTACATGCTTTTTACCACTTTTCCTCATGCAAATTACAAAAAGGGTTCCACTTCCAGCATATGTAAATTCATTTGTCTACCGGATATTGACTAAATTTTTTTGGGGAGCTATTACATACAAGCTAAAACGATTTAACTAAAATTTATTTAAGAAAATTCTCATAGTTTTTGAGATTGCATGAGTCATGCATTTTAGTCCATAAGATTTAACTAAA
Source organism: Canavalia gladiata (assembly GCA_037954105.1). Classification (NCBI taxonomy): domain Eukaryota; kingdom Viridiplantae; phylum Streptophyta; class Magnoliopsida; order Fabales; family Fabaceae; genus Canavalia; species Canavalia gladiata. The sequence goes on along the minus strand of CM075658.1, from coordinate 12,824,359 downwards.
ATAAATGACTTTTTATACGGTCAGGGGTTAAAAAGAATTTTTAAGATTTGAGGCACTAAAATGTTCCATCCATTACACTTGAATTAATTATATATAATTTTATCAAAGATTCGTTATACGATCATCTAATTATAAATAATCATGTTATTAAAAAGTTATCCATTTTGTAATAATTGAAGGATTACTAAATTTTTAAAATATTGCAGCGAATGAAAAAATAATCTTATTAATTACTATGTGTAAAACTTAATTCAATCAAATAGTTCAGAGATAAATATATTAAATAAGTTATATTTATCTAAAATAAAGAATCTATTTAATATTTTTTATGTATATTCATACTGAGATCAAATTTTTGTTATTAATACTTCAAACAAGTAAAACATGTGTATATTGAACAAAAAATTTCATATCTCACTATACATAATAAAAATATAATTTATATTTATCTTTTTTTTTTAATATATAGAAAATTAATTACGCAATCTCTATCTATCCTAAGGAGATATGTAATGATCTTATCTTTTTTCTATTAATATTATCATGATAACACAATCAAATTCTTATTTGATAATTTATATTTGAGTTTATTCAAAATAAAATTAAACCTTCTTTAACATCTTCTCATTTTTATTTATTTTCAATACTAATAAAGAATATAATAATATTTTATTTGGATTTTATTTTTTTTATTTGATTAAATTAAATTTTTTAATTTAATTATCAAATAACAATTAAATAGTTTTATAGCAAAAATTGAAACAATAATTAATGTGTGGTTCCACAAATTTAATACTAAACTAGTAGTAATTTAATCACATCAATTTATTAATCAAGATTAATGTTTAGAAATACTTCTAAACAGTGAGACACTATAAAGTAAGATCTTTTACTTTTAAGAAGAAGAATAAAGTAAAAAAATTTTCTAACTTTTGAATCCTTAATTGATTTAGAGTATAGTATAATTGGCAAACTTTAATTAGTTCATTCATGGATGACTTAAATAAAATCTATTTCTTTACTCATTCAATTTTCTTGGTAAAGAACTTAATTCAATTACTATAATTATAGAGCTCAAACTCATTATTGAGAGTTAAAGTTAAAGGACTCCTTAACCAATCATTAATTCTACAAGTATTTAATGATACTCCGTATTCTACTAAGTATATTTATTTTACAAAATATAATAAATAACTTTATCAATTAAGAATATAGGTTAAAGAAAATTTTAATATTGTATTCTTCATGAGAATATTCTATTGATAAATTAACAATAATTATAACCATTAAAAAATTTTAATTGAGTCAATTCAATGATCATATCTTCATATTTAACTTGATAAATAAAATTTATTAATTTTTATCTAATGAAGACGGTCTTATTTAAATTTTTAATATTTTTTTAATAATCCAACAATTTAAAATAATTTAGATTAAATCATACAAATTTATATTTCATTATTATTATTTCCATCATAATATTAAATTTCTACATTTTATCAAAAATATTATCATATTTAATTAAATAACCAAATTATAAAATATTTGATACATAATAAATTAAATTTTAAAAATATTTATTTATAAAAAAAATTTACACAATCATCTAAGTATAGATTGTCATATCATTAAAAGAAATTATCAATTTGTGTAATAATTAATTTAATAATCATATCAATCATGATTTTTATTTAGTTAAAGATATTAAAAATATATCAAAACTAAATTCCAATAAAAATATTTAGTACTTATAATGTTATCCATGTATTAAAATCCAATAAATTGTTTGTTTCTAATTGTTGGGTGAATGGCTATCAGGTGAAAATTTTCACTCTCAAAAAACCCTACATTGTCATTTAATTTTAACCTTAATATATCATACTCTTCCCTTTTAATCATCTTGAATAGTGGGCCGGGTTACGGCATCATATCATATTTTCACACACAGCAGGATGCCTTACGTGCCACTTTGTCTATGTGTAGTAACATTATTCATTTATCAAAAGAACCATTTGATTTATATTCGTGTTCAGAAACAATCATGTGCTTTATTTTTAAACTTTATCTGTACAATATTTTTCTTACAGATAGGACCGTATTTGGCCAGGCATAAGAAAATCATTGCAAAGGGAGTACCAGATACGGATAGTTAACAAAGCATTCTGAAATTAGACCTCTTGAAGAACCTCAACAACCTCAAAAAACCACTTCTTGGAGAATTCCCACTCGCAATGAAAGATTAATCCCCTATAGATTAATAGATAGAGGGAATCAGCACAAGCTCAAATTTAATATATAAATAACTAAAGTAATGCCGTTTATTTATATTTTCACCAAATTGATTTTATTCTTTAATTTTTATTTTTATTTTGTTTAAAATCATGCTGTGAACTCCACATTGGATATTTGACTAATTTCAGTCAAGTCAGGTAGAATTACAATGGACTCTTAATTTTCCTTTTAAATTTTTAATGTAACTGCATTCGTTGATTAATATAGTAATCCTTATATTTTTATTTATTTAGATTTTGATTCCTTAATTATCAAAGTAAAAGATCCTTATATTTTTATTTATTTAGATTTTGATTCCTTAATTGTCAAAGTAAAAGCAAAAAAGTTAAGATTGCTAATTCTGGCCTGACCAAGTTGGGCCAAAGTGAGTTAGGTGTAACATTTTAGGTTAGTAAATTATTGGCCAGATAAAGCCTGTCCAGGGTAGCTAGTTAATTCTTGGAGTTCGCATATTGATTTTTATTATCTTTACTTAATTAACTGAAGTTTAAAATATTAATTTTAAATCATTTATATAGGACAAAAAATTATTATTTTAGTCCTTTTAACTTTTTTATTTTTATTTCATTCATTTTACGATCATCTTGCTCTTTTTGTTTTTTTTTTCTATTCTATCTCTTAAGATGTAGGAGTGTACATGCATAATTTACCTTTTCAGAATAATTTAATTTATAACTGAGCATATTATTAAGTTCAAATTTATTATTGGGCCCACCTAATGTTCACTAGACCTATTTTCTTTTTGTTTTTTGTGAAGAAAAAGGGACAAGTCCCAGAAAAGAAAATTACAATGTAACCAGCTTACGAGTAAGAACTCTAATAATATTACCTCGCAATACATCAGACAAATCTTTAAAAAGTGACATAATTATAAGATTAGTATATTAGGAAAAATTTTCAACCTTAAAAGAGTATATATATATATATATATATATATATATATATATATTCTATAAATAGCAATAATCATCTTGTATGATTATTAATTCCCCAATTTAAATTTTTTAAAAGCTAAAACTAAAAAAATATCAAATAAAAAAACTACAAAAAAATATTATAATGATAGCAAAAATTTAGTTTCAAAAGCAAGGTGAGTATATTTATTTTTCTGTTTGTTATTTATAGATAGAATAATAATATTCGTATATTTGCATAGTGCTATTTATCTTAATAAAAAAAATTGAATTCTGAATTTTGTTATATTCATTATTAGAGCTTTAGATGAGTAAAAGAGTTGTGACAGTGAGCGGTTTTAATCATTGCTACTTCCGCCCGACATGGAATGCATCCTGTATCTCACTTTCCCTTAAATTTTGCTAATTCATCTCAAACAGAATTCAGCATCACAGTACACTACCATTAAATTATTTTCTCTACCAATAATTCGATTTCATAAATTTCACAACCACCGTACTTTGGAACTTGGGTCTCGGAACTCTCCACCAAATCATGTCCTCAAACCAAAAGAGAAGAATTGCCCACGTTACAGAAATATATGTGAAGGAGAAAATTCTTAATAGCATCTCATACTTCCAATTTTGTTATGCTCAAAGGAATATTAAAATACCTCTTCTAATCGAACCAATCATTATATATGTTTATGAGCTTCCCTAATACTTTCCCGTTTTTTTTTTTTTTGACCAATTCTAATACTTTACTATCTTGGCCAACATTTTGGCACTTCTACAGACACCAATCACACCATCATCTTTTCTGATTGAGGACCCTCAAACTGGGATCTGTCTAAACTTTGTTCTGCTTCGGAATCTAAAATACAACATGACCAATTAAAAGTAGAAATAAGTATGGCGGGGAGATGCAATTATATTTTAATGACTTTTTATGTTTATGTCAAGAATATTAATAATTCTTTTACAATAAAATATTTTCGTACATAAAATTCAAATAATCTTAGTTAAAGAAAATTGACATGTATTGTCAGGTAGCTTTTTGCATACAAATTAAAATGAGACAGATAAATCATATGATTTATGTAATACATTTAAAAGAGAAAACGGAACATGACATGTGATTAAAAAAAATGGATCATCTTTGTTCTTTAGAAAAAAATATAAAACCAAGTGAAACAGATTAAAATATATTTTTTAATTATTTTTCATTGGCAACATTACCACTACTTACTAATTAATTACAACATTTTTGGTTCAATGATAGTTTTATTTTCAGCTATCTTTTCCCTGATTTAATGCTAAAGTCTAAAAGCTATGAATTTTATATTGAGTAACTTTTTATTATATATTAAGTATTTTTTTAAAATAAAAATAAAAATGGTTAGAATTTTTAAAATTAATCTTTTATTTAAATAATATTAACCAAATATATAAGATATATCATATTTAAAAATTATATTTTATCAAAATATTTTTTATTTAATTACTTATAAATATTTTAAAAATTATAAAATATCAATATATTAATAATCAACTTCTATTGTATTACTTTGAAAGTAAGCTGGTTAGTAATTTTCACTCTTTCAATTAACACGTTTTCTATATTTTATCTTTTCTCTCTCTAGAAAGTGTTTTTCGAAATTTCTTAATTTCATTTTTACTTTTTAAATATGCATTATCTTTATAATTTACATTTAAATATATTTATTTTATATTAGTATATTTATTTTTAATTTAAAATTATTATTTTCTAATATTTTTGTCTAAATTAAAGTTTTATTTAAAAATCATCTTCTAATAAATAATTTAATTTAATATTAATGAAATATTAATTTATTGTAATAGAATATTTTTATTAATAATTACATTTACAATTATGTTTAATTTTTTATTTATAAATTTTATTCACATTAAAAATATTCATATAATATATAAATATCTTCTGAGCCTTTTAAATTAGGATTAAATATATTTTTTATTTTTTTAAAATTTTAAAATTTTAGTTTTAATTTTTTAATTTTAAATCCCTTGATTTTGATCTTTCATTTTGTAAAATAAATTATTTTTAGTTCTTAAAGGAACTCATATTTTATACATCAACGATGAAAGATTAAAAATAATTTATTTTGAAAAAATGAAGGACCAAAATCAATCGTTTTAAAAATGAATAACTAAAATTAAAATTTTAAAATTTTAAATAAACAAAAATATATTTAACCATTTAAAATTATATAATAATGTCCATAAATAATATATAAAAATATTTCATTATTTTTTTAAATGTTTATACTTAATTAAACATTAAATGTTACCGTCCTTATATTACTTATATTCTCTTAATCTTGCTCATATAATATTTCTTGCATATATCTGGTAATAACCAATAAACGTGATTCTCAAATCATACACATATCTAAATAATCAAATTTTTTATATATATTTATATATCATTATGAAAAGTACATCAGTTTGACATTTTTCAAATGTAAACAGTGTTGAGGGCTGCAACGGGATGATATAAATAAAATATAAAATAAGGTATAACACCTAGAATCAAACTAAAGTTGGACTATCCTATTCAAATGCAACCCTAAAGACCATAAAGATTTCTTTGTTTGGTATTCACCCTTAGTAGTAAGAAGTCATGTATTATTCTATTAATATCAGAAAAAGTCTGAAGCCTTGTAGGGATCTTCATGCATAGCCTTTGTCATCATGCTTATCTCCTCTATTGTCATCTTCTCTTCCATTGTCATGCTCCCTCCAAATGTCTACGACGCACATGAGAGGAACCTGTTACATCGTGACGAAGAGCAATATGAAGGAATTGTCATTATGCCTACTTCATTGCAGTCTAGTTGTAATGAGGTATTCTTCAAAAAGCAAGTACGAATGGTGTAGCATGAACCTCAGAAACATTTGATGTAGCAGAAGGTGACCTGTAACCTTGAAGAGTGTCTCTTGACGATGTAGAAGAAGGAGATGAGATTGACCTTCTACGATATATTTGCCTAAGAATAGGTATTGCAATGTTGTCATTAGTGAAACCTGTGGTGGAGGATGTATTAGAGAAGAAATATCAACCATCCAAATGGTTGTCTTGCCTCATAAAGTACTCTTGTAGTGACTTCCAATGTATGGTGAATGTCGAACTCATTCTTCATTCTCCTTATCTACCACAATCTTTACGTTGGAGTAAGGTCTATCCATCATGTAGTCTTATTAACGTGGCGAACGTCATACATAGAAATATAATAATAGGGGAGCGAAACGTTTCCATTCAAATCAAAACATAACTAGGAGTAGTCTATATATATATATATATATATATATATATATATATATATATATATTTATTTCACACTTAATCATAAGTCAAACATAAATTCTTTGATTTTATAAAGGACTATCACAAAACAACCATAGTATGAACGTGTTATCTAGTTATTTTCTTTAAACATTTCTACAATGATAGACTCAAAATTAGATTGAGTTCTACTCCATCTCATACTACAATAATCTTCATTAATTTAGAGTTAGTCATCCTTACAGTATGCACATGCATATGATCTCAAATCATCATCATCATAGTATTAAAATAATAGGAGTATCAGGATCCAATTTCCATAATAACAATGTTACTATGGCAACACTCAAATCATCATCATCATAATCGCATTTCACTCTTCTCATTAAGACAAATCGAAATTGCTCAACCAATAATGATAGTTTTCAGGTCTCATCGAGATAGCTAAGTCTGATAAAAATAGTCTCAGCTACAGGAAGCAATCTTGAGCCATTGGAGAGGCTTAAACCTAGCTCACATACCCTCTTGGGATTAGAAATTCTCATTTCTCATGAATTATGATCTATTTCTATATGAGCTCACCCTTAGATTTATTAACTTATCACATAAAAGGTCTCACATATTATCCCCACATTGATTATTTTTCAAACAATATTTAATGTATATGATGCTTGACAATCAATCATTTCAAACTTCTTATTCATATCAATTGAAAATCTCGCCTTCTCAAACTTAAGACTTTATTGTTATACACACACATACACACACACATGATCTCTATTTAGGAATAATTTATATCAACAGCCTCTAAGGCAGTACATGAAGTTTTCAACCTCAAGATACTTATTCATCTTAATCCATACACATCAATGATTGGTTTAGTTCATTCTTCAAACATAAGTACTTTAAAATCATTGTTTTTCTCCATGAGAGTAGCATGATTATATCATTTTTCTACAAATCCATGGATTAACCCTCTTATGGTTCATCAATTTGTTATCTTTAATTTAATTATATTTCATAGTCAGTTATCTCATACTTTTCGATCTTCCAAAGTTTCTTATAAAAGTATTTTTCTTTCTAGAAGATATTTGAGATTTATTCTAGGGATATATTGAGACAACAGTCTCATCTGGTCATTTGACAGTATTGTCTTATTTACGAATGTTTTGTTTGCAATCATCTTGTTTAATCATGTCGTTTGATTATTCCTTCTTGTCTACAACCATCTTGTCTAATATGAAAGGATCATATTTAGTCTAAGGCACTACCACTGTTTTCTCTACAATTGTCTTATCTGATCATGTTGTTTGATTATAATGTCTGATCTACAGTGGTATTGTCTAATAGGGCCATGTTTGTCTAAGGCAGCCTTTTCTAGTCTGAAGCACCATTATTTGGTATACGATATCATCTTGTCTAAGGTATTATTGTCTAGTTTGTAGTCGCCTTATATACAGTAATACGTCTATTGTCTTGTCTATAGAGACTCGTTTTTTGTTTTGTTTATAGTAACATGTCTACTGTCTTGTATATAGTAATGCTTCCATTGTCTTATTTAAAGTAACACATATACTATCTTATATACAGTAACTTATCTACTGTCTTGTGTGCATTTATTGTCTTGTATACAATGACACGTCTACTAACTGTAACGTATTCACTTTCTTCTATACAATAACACATTTATTATCTTATATACAACAATACATTTAAAGAAACATGTCTAGCATCTTATTGTCTATTTTCTTGCATACAGTAATGCATTTAATATCTTATCTACAGTAAAAAATCTATTGTCTTATATACATTAACACGTTTATAGTAACTCATCGAAAATGGAATCTAAGAATGCTTAATTTTAAAACATCATTTAAGCATCTAAAGACACTAAATACTAGTTTCCAAACAAAATTAAAGTGTCTAAAATCTCATAAACGATTCTGAACTTCAAGAATAACAATAGATGATAGTTTTAACCATTTCATAGTATTAATTGATAACTTGTATTCTAAATTTAATGAAAAACTCTAAACTATTTCTAAATTTTTACTTGATTCTTCTTCTCCTTACCTGGAATAGATATTCGATGTTGGTTTATTTTCTGTAGAATTTCACATGATTGGTTAAACTTTTTGAATTCACCTTTAAATTTCTTTTATAATAATATGAAAATTTATTTCTTCCCATTAACGATAATTTTATAAATTTTGCTACTGAATTCTTTATAAGTGGTTGTATGTTAAAAGTAAGCTAATTGAAAGGGACACTGATAAAGAAATAGAAAGAAGAAAAGACTCAATAATTGAAATTGGAATTTATCTCCATAAAAAGATGAATTGCTGCATTGTTGCTTTTGAGTGGAGTAAAATAAAAAAGTATGTTGTCACAAATTTGGAAAAGCAAGATTACACGTGGAGGAAAATCAAATATAATGATGGTGGTTTTTCATGCAAAAAAAAATAAAAAATATATATATATGTAATATTTTAAAAACTAAAATAAAATATGTGATTCTATTTTATTCAAACACTGTTATGGATGAAAAAAATGTCGAGTTGAGTTAGATTTTTAGTGTTTAAATTTGTCTTGTTTAAAAATTTTGAAATCCGAGTTTGAGTCTATTATCATTTTATAAGTTTTTTTTCTTCTTAATGTCTATCCTATTTTAAAGCCTACTTACAAAAGATACCAATAAATAAACTTAAAATTTATATAAATGATTGATTAAAAATACTTTAACCTTAAAACCAACAAGATAAAAAGTTCGTAACCTTACCTATATAATTTTAAAGCTTGTATATTGAACACCAACTACATACAAATATAATAACATATATAAAAATTATAATGTACACATATAACACAACTAAAATAATTTTAGCACATACACATGTATATAAATTTAGATATACATAAAAACTAAAATAAAATATAAAACACTTGTTTTAAAACTAAAATAACGTTTTCATCTCTTATGATAAACATAAGAAAGTTCCATAAATATAATGTTAAAAATTAAAAATTTTAATTTTTAATAAATTATGTAAATATATCAATATTATATAAATATAATATATTAAAATAAATATAATAAATATAAATATAATATATAAATAAACCTTTAAATAGATTAAACCAATTTTTTTAATAAATTTCAGTTTAATTTATTTTTTTATTTTTTTAATAAATCAAAATATGTCTATTTACAAATTGAATTAAATTAAATTTAAACCAATCAAACTATATATTCCTATAAAATATAACCTTATTTATTTTTATCTCTAATTGTTGTATTAAACTATCAAATACAATCTTAATCTCTAATAAAAATTTATACATTTTTATTATTTTTTAATGTTAAATTCTAAATCTTAAAAAAAATATTATGCAAAAAAATATATCTTGAAAGACACATGTAAAAATAAAAAACTTTCCTATTTAGATCAAACTTATTAGGTTCATTATTTATTAATTTTGAATTTTAAAATTTTTAATAAAAATAAAATTTTATTACAAAATTAAAATAATAATGTAATAATTTAAAAATTAATTAAATATTTTTAAAAAATCCAAAAAATATAGCATTACACAATAATAATAAAAATATCATCTAATATAATAGAACCAAGGATTTGTAAAATAAAAATAAAAAATATGATAAATAATAAGAATAAAATTTAAAAATTAAAAATTAAAAACTTATAAATTCATATACTACTTTAAATAATATTTCAAAACATGTTAATTATTAACTCAAAACGTTACTAGCTTTTAAAATAAGTTACATTTATGAAACATGTTTTACTATAATCAAATTAACATCTAAATTAATCAAATAAATTAGTAACTAATTTAAAATTGGTCAAACATTTTATTATCTTTATTTGTCCTACTTTTTTCAATCTTTATTATCTCGCTGATAAGTAATAACCTTAATATGTCATGTTAATTTAAAAGAAATCCACTAATTTTTTTCTTGAGGGAAGAAGGATGCATAGGTAAATAAACAGAGGCAGCTTTTTTCCTCTTCTCACAGAGGAAATTTCCTTGTTTGTATGCCAGTTCTGTCAGTTAGTACTTAGCATATGGCAGATGTCAAGGTGGGTGATGGTCCCATGCAACAATTTTTCAATTAATTTTTTCACATATAAACAATTTTATTCTTAATTTTTTTTAACATACAATAAGAATCATTTGTTTATATACAGATTAAAAAATAAAATAAATCTAACAGTTTATATTCAAATATAAATAGTTGCAAGTCTTTAAATTGTACAATGTAATTTAAAACTTACACTCACTTGCCCAGTTTATAACTTTATGACAATTGCTAAAAATATTTAGTAAGAAATTAAAATTTTAAAAATATATTAAAAAGGTGTTATTAATTAATTTTCACTACTATTTTTAATACATGTTAAAATATTTTATAATAAAAATATAGAAATTAATTAGTAAGATTTAAACTTTGTACAGTATCTTTTAATGTCCCTATTATTGTGCTTAGTTAATTTTAGTTCTTGGTATATCTTGTTCATAAATGTTGGATGCGATGGCATAAGTTAATTTGCGGTCAAGATGGGTCCTATCAGAGCAATCAAATTTATGAAACTGTCCGTATCATCGGAACCATACCTTGGAGCAGCTCTCATGGCCACGTGAAAAGGTCAGAAACCTCCATTATCAGACCTTAGTTCAGGAGTATCACAGATCATCTATGTTATTGATAATATCCTACCGTCCACGTGTCACTTTTCCATATTATTTATCTAGATCTAGTAACCGTTAAAAGGACAACCATAGATTAACTCACTTTCTCTTGGGAACATTACGATATTATTTTCCTACCTAGTGGACATGTCACGGACACTCTAAACGAGAAGAATAGTGCTACATGTATTTTCTTTTAAGAATATTGATTAAAAAATAATATAGAAATTTTATTTAAAATTATGTTAAAGATATACTAAATTATTATCAAATTTTAGTTTAAATTTCTTAATTAAAAATTTAAACATATTGATCCGCAATTATTTTAATTACAAAACTTATATTTGATAGTATACCAAAAAAATTTTATTAAAATTTTATCTTTATTTTTATTAAGTAAATTATATACATTAGATAATAGGATAAATTATAATCATACTTTTAAAATTTAATAAAATTTTATTCAATATTTTCTGTTTTCTATCTTATATAATTATTTATTAATTTAATAATATAATATTGTATATATTTCAATTAAATAAATAATCCCTAATTTTTATGTAATTATACGAATAAAAAATAATAAATAATATAAAAATAAGAGTAAAATTTTGTTAAATTTAAAGTAAACGAAACGAAATTTATGCTAAATAATATAAACTTACACTCTATTTAATAAGACTAACAAAATAATAATATATTGTTTAGTTATTCTCTGCCAAAATACTACTTCCATGATTCCTCTGGCAACTGGAGATAGAAGATGAAATGTGGATTCCACCCCACATGGCGCCTGCATTGTTCGGTAATAAAAGTCTACCAATTCCCAAGATAAATGGCTATTCTATGCATCTATGTTTCTTCCCTCTGAGTTTTTATTTATTTATTTATTGTTGCCGTAACGAGATCCCTTTTTCTGAACCATGCATAGTATTTTTGCTAGTATTATAATCTTCAATGGATCTGAAATTCATCTCTGCCTCTGCAACTTTCAGAATTTCATGGTTTGAAGTAAGGTATTATTCTCTTAAATAACCTTCTCAACTTCATTTACTCTGTTTTTGTGTCTCTCAAATACATTTTCCAAACACTTCACAACCTTAGATTCAAAAGTGGAGCTCAATCACTGCATTTTGCTTCTCAGCATTGTACATTAGGCTTTATTTAGTTCTTTGTATAGCTTAGTTACTTAAAACTTCACCATTACTCATAAGGATTTTTAATGCTTGAGACTACAGACTATTTGTTGGAGCAAAAAGAGTTTGAGCTTCCTTGGTTCTGTTGATTGTTCCTCCTTTGATATATACATACCTATTTTGGCACTTGTCTTTTAACTACATATATGCAAGCTATTCAAGCTTGGTAATAAGTTTTAAACTTCAATTTATACAAGGGCAGTATCTTATACTTCCCCAAGATTTATTTTCCTTGTGATGTATAAAATGGTGCTAACAAGGACTTAAAGTTACACAATAGAGCATGGTGATTTTCAATATATATAGGATCTGAAGCAAAAATTTTAGAACCTGAAATTTTCAGTGTGTAGAGGTTGGACAGGTTTGAGTTGTTGTATATAATCCAATACACCAAAGTTTGAGCTTGTGAGAAACATCTTTGAGAATGAGATACGTGGAAGATAAGGGATGCTATAACCATGGACCAACACAAGAGACCCCAAATAGCAGTACCATGATGTATTCTGAGTTTCACAAGGGAAAGGATGGTAGTAATACTCGTGTTTCTCATCATCATCGAACAAGTATGGGAAAACCAACCCCTTCTAAGTGGGATGATGCACAAAAGTGGCTTGTGGGGTTGTCCAAAGGTGGAGAAAAAAGCCATTCCAAAAGCAAACCAAGGAACTCAAATGCTGATGATTTGAGATTGATAGCTCCTGTCCCACAGAAGGAACATGATTATTCAAGTAGTGAGAAGGAAGAGGAAGAACATGCTGCTGCTGCTGCTGCTGCTCAATATGAAGCAGAAACCAAAAGTGTAGAGTGTGATGAGTCAATTTGGAGAAGCAATAATAAGGGTTCAGAGAACACAATTCAAGTTCAAGCAATATGTTTTAGAGACATGGGAACTGAGATGACACCAATTGCTAGCCAAGAGCCTTCAAGAACTGCCACACCAATTAGAGCCACAACTCCTGCAACCAGAAGCCCAATTCATTCAGGGACTTCAACTCCAATGCCTGGATTCCAAGTTTCTCATGAGGGTGGCCATGCCACAACTAGGCATTGTGGTGCTGAAGGATCAAGCCCTTGCAAGAGGAATAATATTGAAGATCAAGATAGAAAGTTGACTCCTCTTGAAAGCCGAGCAATGGCTTGGGATGAGGCAGAACGTGCCAAATATATGGCCAGGTAATTAATTAACATCATAATTGTGATGTTTGTTTTATGATCAGCTCAAGTTTTATACTGTATTAGTTTATTTCTATCATTAAACGCTTGCCGTGAATTGTACTCTTATGTTTCCAAAAATGTTCCAGCATGGTCCATGGACCTTAGAAGTCTATCATCACTTCATGTGGATTGTTCACAAAGTTTCTTCATTGTAGGTTCAAGCGTGAAGAGGTGAAGATTCAAGCCTGGGAGAATCATCAGATAAGAAAAGCTGAAATGGAAATGAAGAAAATGGAGGTACCATACCATCTTTACTGGGTTTGTTCTTGTTCTCACAATATAGCATTATAAAGAAATAGGTCTTACTAACAAGTGTTTTTAGGCCATTGATTGATGAATCAAAACTAATATATTTTCTCTTAAAAATAGTGTTCATCTGTATTAAAAATCATGAAAAGAGATAAATTGATAGCAATTTTAATTAAAAAAGTTACTTTTATTTTTTAAAATACTATCCTTCAAACCCTGGTAAGCAGCATTTGCCTTGAGAAATTGACAGTCCCAAAAGTGGATGTATCATGTATCTCATATCTCCATAGCTCGTAAGTGGTGTTGGAGTTTGGCATTGTAGTATAATCGTTGGTGTTGGAGTTTGGCATTGTAGTATAATCGTTTTCCCTCGAATTGCTTGTTGCCAATGATTTTAACCTTTCCAACGCTGTATTCTTAATGGCTCATCTTTTCATGCCCTTCTTTCTTTCCTGTCGTCAATGCTAGCTCTGGCAAAGTTCATAGCATTGGGTTAAAAGTGCTGAGAAATAGACTGACAAAAGGAATTATTCCTGAAGGCATGGCAGGGATCTTTCATATTTTCTTCCTGGATTCTTTTCCGATGCCGAGAATAAAAATACTATTTATATTATATTTGAAATGTGCTTGACTTGTAAATAATCTAATGCAATTAATTAATAGTCACAAGGGCTAAAGTACTATCTCCATATTTGATAGGTTGAAAATAGTGCATAACTGCATTGTGATTTATATCCTATGTGAGAGCCCCATCTAGGTAACACACATGAAAATTGCATGCATGAGTGGCCTCTAGTAGGGCCTCAAGTTTATGAACAAAGTTTTTTCTCATTGCCCACAGCAGTACTATCCTATGTGAAGAGTCGAGAATCATCTTGTAAAAGATATAATATAGAAATTTGATGTGTTTCAAATGTCATATAACTCTTAAAAACACTAGAAATATAAAAAAAATATATTTAATATGCATTTTTGGTTGAGATCATATATTCGTATATTAATCTTTAACATGCTGATTCGGCCATTTACTTTAATTTGTAGGTGAAAGCTGAAAGAATGAAAGCTTTGGCACAAGAAAGATTTGCAAATAAACTAGCTGCCACTAGGAGAATAGCTGAAGAAAAACGGGCTAATGCACAAGTCAAGCTGAATGACAAAGCTTTAAGAACTACCGAAAGGGTAGAGTATATAAGAAGGACTGGACATGTGCCTTCTTCATTCTCTTTCAACTTTAAGTTGCCTTCCATTTGCTGGTAGCAAAATTTTGCAACCTATATGTAATCATATGTATGAAATATAAAACCTTTTGAATCTAGCCCAACATATCTGTGCTACTTCTAAAATTATTTTTCAGTTGTGTTTGTTGCTCCCCTGTTATACCTTAACATAATCTTTAACGTTGTCCATAAATTGCATTTGGGGTTCATCTGGAACCACATTAGAAGAGGGAATAATATGTGAGTTTCAAATGCACAGGCTACTCTTTCTTATATCATACTGAAAAAAGATCCAACTAGAAAAAAATGTAAATTCCCTAAGTATGTGCTGTCAATAATTAAGTTTGGATTTATGTGATTCTATAGAATTGATTTTGAGTAAACTTTTTTTTTTTGCTGTGCAAATGATGTGCATTGGGATAAAAAACAAAAGTAAATTTAAAAAGAAAAACAAGACAGAAAAGGTGGAGAGAGAAAAAAAAAAGTAATTAAAAAATCTAATCTACTACATTTAATAAGATTAGATGAATGACAAAAGCAAATGAAATATGTTATCTCTATTGTTAAAGAAAGTAAAAAGAAAAATATCGAGGTTATGATGGCAAAATACAGAAGTGGTGTAAGAGATGGGATTTTGAGTGTGAAAATGACTTAGACTCACATGTATATAGATTAGTTTATTATTTAATATATTATATTACGTTTAAATGTATATCTAATTATCACCATCTTATTCGTTGTATACTACAATTCGTTGTATACTACAATTGATGAATTAACAAATTATACTATTATTTTTATATATTTAATAATTAATTTTTATAAGATTATAAATATTTTTTTTATAAAAGATAGTTTTATTAAAAATTTTAAAATTATATATATTTTTTTATAAAAGAAAATTTTATTTAAGTGAGTAATATTTATTATGAAAGATAGAGAATTTTTCTTTAATAATTTAACGCAATTGCATGTTTACAATTCAAACTCAATTATATATTAAATGATAATTTAATTGTGAACTTATTACATTTTAATTGGATTGATGTGTTGCATGATTATTATTATGAGTTTTTTACTTAATATTTTTACCCGTGAGAATCATAATTTAATTTAAAATTTAAAATCTAAAAAATATAACTAAATATAGTTAAATATAAGATATTTTAATTATTTTTTCAATTAATTTTTATATTTTATAACCATATATAAATTTTAATTGTGGTATTAAATGTTAAATATATTGGTAGAATTATGGTATTATAATAATTTTTTTACATAGTATGGTATATTATCACTATTTTTACTATAAGTTAGACATTATTTAGCAACAATGTTAACTATAAGTATATAATACAAACGAAAATCTTATTTTATAAATTAAATTTTTGGTTAAATTAGACTCAAGTATAATTTATAATATGGTATGGATCTATTAATAAGTTATCCGTAGATATTAAGATCAACAAATTTTACGTCTAGATGTTCAAATTTAAATCTTATAAGGTCGACTATATATATATATATATATATATATATATATATATATATATATATATATATATAATATAGAAACAAACTTCATTTTATGAGTTAAGTTTTACATTAGGTTAAGTCCAAACATATTTTCTAATAACTTTTACAAGAAGCATAAAACTAATGGTAGGTGTTACATATTTTCCAATAATTTTTACAAGAAGCATAAAACTAATGGTAGGAAACACCTAATATTTCTGTTGAATATGGGATGAAAATTATATACTTAACGTGAATAGTTGTTGAGAGAATTATACTTAGTATATGCTAAATTTAGTTCAACTAAGATTGTATATAACAACATTAGATGGTACATCATGTACTACAAATAAGCTTATTATCATAAATTTTGCTGAAAAGGAAAAATCAAAGTAAAAAGGATAAAACACATTATTTTTTTTAATAAAAAAATATGAAATAAAAAGAATAATTTTTATGCTTCTAAAAATGCTTAAAACTTCAAAAAATATGGTGCTAGTGTTGCTAGTAAAATAAGGATAAGAGAAATGAAAAAATTATGTAAAAAAATATTAAGTGTTTGTAAAAATGTTTAGAACTCCAAGAAATATGGTGCTAATGTTGCTAGCAAGATAATGATAAGGAAAGTGACAAAATTTATCTTAAAGAATATTAAGTATTTTTTATAAAAAAAAGATTATTTAAAAGTAGAAAGCACTTATCAAAGATAGAAAAATAAAAATAAAAGATTCTTTGCATCCTCGATCTCTTGAGACATTCACAAGAAGGAGAAAAATAATTTAATATAATTTAAAACCGTTTGTTTACATTCATATAACACATAAGAATTAATGTTATTACTATTCACAATTTTTGCATGAAAAAAGCTCCAAACCTTATCTTACAATTTTTTTGAATGAACAAAATTGTAAACACTCTTATGACACATAGCTATCTAAATGTCAAGTGCATTTAGAGTACTACATCGTTATGATAGTAAAATTTATATAAAATATTTTTATTTATGAGATTTTTCTACGACCTAGATGAATAGTATCTATCATGAACCAATAAAAGTTATAATTTTTTTTTGTGAGCTCAAGATTTTTCTAAGAATAAGAGGATTAGGATTTTCAAAGTCAAAGGAGACAGAGTGAGAGAGAGAGAGAGAGTCAATTTTGAAGGTTAGAAAATGTATTTATATTTCTAAAAGTTTTTATGGTAGAAAGATTAATTTTACATACTTATTTTAAAATCATTTTATGTCTTTTATTTTTTTTTAGGAGAAACTTGTTTTTTATTTTTTCTTTGAAAAAACTTGGATATTATTTTTATTTTTAATAATATAAGAATAAATTTATTATTTAATTTTGAATATATTAATTTTGTTCTCTTAGTTGGTGGACTATGTGGATTAAACTTAAATATTAAAAAATATAATTTTTATAAATGTTGAATACAATGCATCTAAAAGGTTAATAATAAATGAGGGATCTTTAACACTGCAGCACATATGCTTAACATATATTTATAAGCAAAAATTGAGAGATTAGTTTGAGATTCAAACTACGGTTAATAATAGAGTATGAAAGCTTATAAAACTACCTAAAAGATGTAAATCTATCAATTGTAAGGATGTATTTAAGGTTGAAATAGATTCCAAGATAAAGATGAAGTGATTTAAAGTAAGATTGTTATGTAAAGATTTCACTCAATGGAAATAAATTATAAAAAGATTTTCTTACTATTTTTTCAAATGACTCATTTAAACTTATTATAGTTTTGAACTCTATTAGATAGACATAAAGACCATTTTCTTCAATGGTGACATAAACAAGGAAGTGTGCATAAAACAATCTAAGAACTTTGAGAATAATGGGAGAGAGAATTTGGTGTGCAAGTTGTCAATGTTCATTTATAGATTAAAACAAACTTCTTATAAATGATACTTAAAATTTGATCAAGTAATCAATAGTTTGGACCTCATTAAAAATAAGATAGACTAGTTCATATATCTTGAGATTAATGAGAGCGAGTTTATCATTATAATTTCTTATGTGGATGATATCTCATTTGTTTCAAATGAGTTGGACCTATTATTTAATACTAGGTAAATTCTAAAGATATTTCATATGTTTCAAACATTGAAATTAATAAAGATAAATCTTATGGTATGTTGATGCTATTATAAAGACATTATACCGAGTTAATTTTCGAGAAAATCAATATGAATGACTATAAGTCTAAGGATATTTTTGTTGAGAATGTTTTTGTCACTAAAAGTGATAAATTTATGAATATTTAATATCCACAAAATAAAGTTGAAAAAAAATCAATAAAAAAGGCTATGTACTAGAGTGTTGTAGGAAGCTTGTCACACATTTAAGTTTGCACTAAACCTATTTTGACTTTTCTCACCTGTGTTCTTGGTTGATATTCAATATGAATGATTATAAGTTTGGAAATTTTCTTATCACTAAAGGTGATAAATTCAAGAAGAGTTAATATCCCATAAAGTAAAGTTGAAAATGAATCAATAAAGAAGGTTATGTAGGAGAGTTGTAGGAAGCTCGATGCATATTTAAGTTTGCACTAAACCTATTTTAGTTTTTCTCACCTGTGTTCTCGGTTTATATTTTTCAAATTTAAAAATTGATCATTCAATTGTTCCTAAAAAGGTGATGAAATATTTATAAAAGAGTGAAACCTACATGTAAGGTAGATAACTTAAAGGTAGTTAGACGTATAAAATCATATTTTTCAATGTATTTTGATGACATGAAATACATTTTAACTTGTATTTTGATGACATGAAATACATTTTAACTTGAGTTTGTCAGCCAAATGGTTAGAAATTCTTATCATTGATCTTCAAATATTAATTTCATCTATAAATCATTGAAGTTTTATTATCATAATAATGCAACAATATATATAATTAAGAACAATAAATCCTTTAATGAATTTAATCATTTAAAATTGAATACATCAATATTGATATTTTATGAATAATGGAAATGATTATTAAGCTTGTAGAGAAAAAATAGATGCCACTAAATCCATGAACTAAATGATTCATATTCCCAGTTTTTACAAGATATGTGGAGAATATTGGCATACTAAGTTAATTTAATATATTTGATTAGTGAAATCATTATTTATATTGTGCATTGATAACATTTTTAGCATTGTTGTTGATGTTGTAATGTGACTTATTATGTTTAAACGTAGTGATGATGATGTAATTATTTGTGATATGATGTACTTATTGATTATTAATACACACATATAATTTTTGTTTCAAACACAATGTTTGATGAAGTATGTTGATTCTCTTGCTTAGCAAATAAGTTAATTTTTATACATGGGACTTACTTGAATGTCAAATGATAAATTGTTCATGTTTAATGGAACATTTTGATTCTCTGGCCTATTAAGTAAACCAATTTTTGTGCTTGAAGAATCCTGTTAAACACTTTTACTTGTAATAAACATAACAATGATTTCTCACATTCTTATGAAATAAAAATTTTAATAAATTATAGGCGGGTTGACAATAAAAGTAACATTATTATTGCAAGGTTAGTATTATTTTCATGGTATACTATTTTACTAGTATCATTGGTCTATTCTATTGATAATATTGATAATCACGAAGTATGATCTTACATTAATAAATAGTGTAATTATCATTATAGATTCAATGTTATTTGTTGCATAAACTCAACAAAGTTTAAGATGTTATCTCATCAATCATCATTTTTTAAAATATTGTGGCTATATTATAAAACTAGTTGTCATCTAGAAAAACACTTATAAAATAAAATATTTTCTTATGAAACTTACCATTAATATTGTCCAAGTGAAAAAGTGTAAAGTTTTTCATTTATATGAACTATCATTATTGTTATTTGAGTTTTTTTTATATATATAAAAATAGATTAACTGATAATTCACATGAAAGTTAAAATAGGCTAAGGAAATCCAATTAATTTAGATCCTATTATAACTTATTGAACTACTCTATTAGACGACTATTAGTGTAAGCATTTTCTTTGATAACCTATGATAGAAAGGATCATAATGGTTTTACATTGTTTATCTAAAAAAGCTAGATATTCCCTCCAAACCTAATTGTTAAAACTTTATATATTGATCATCCCAATTTTATACGAAGTTTGGATGAGATTAGACATGATAACATGTGAGTCAGAAGTGGACTTCATGTTCCTTGATTCCCATCCTTACCCTAATCTCCACTAGAGTTGAAAAATTAAACCATATTTCCTTTTTCGATTAGGGTTGGAAAAATCTGTTTTGCACCTTCCATTTTTTATGTTTTTATTTTAATTATTTTATAATTTATTAGACTATTATATATTTTTTAAAAATTATAATTTTATTATTAATTTAGTTTAACTTATTTTATGAAATATTTCTATAATGATAAGAATGATTTTGTAATTTAATGTACCAAGTCAGATTTGGGGGAAGGTATCATTGTTGCCATAACTACTTTAAATTATCAAGTTTCAAATTTTATGTGAACTTGTCTCTAATCTTAACTAACTCGAATCTTTTATATCAAAATCGGGATAGAGTAAAATGAGTACACTTAAGTATGAATTTATTTATCATGCCTAAATATGATAACCTAAAAAATATCATTGAATATGATCAAATAATATATACTATTCATCTTTATAATTATTCTTAATGCTCTATTACTATATAGGACTCTCAATTAATAGGCTAAGAAGAACTGTATATCCAGGCACATAAATTTTTTTTTTTATGTAAATTGGTATAGATTACTTTTTTATGATTTATATATATATATAAAAGATGTGAGGTCGTTTAGATAATTTTATTATTTATAGGTTAAAAATTTATATGCAACCTACTTTATTTTTTTTTAAAATTGTTTACTTTTATTAATTTAATATATTATTTTATATAATGTAAAAATTGATAAAAATTTAAAACTAGTATCTTCAAGTTTAGTATTATTTATTTATTTTTCAAGACTAAAATATAACTTTAACTTATTTATTAATTTGATATCCAAACTCAAATCTATTTACCTCACATAACATTTTTTTAAGGTTTAATTTGTTCTTTTTAAAAGTATATTTAACCTAATTTTTTAAATTTTTTTTATTTTATATTAAAATTTTAAAAATACTTAAAAAGTTACTTATAAATAGACTAATTAACATAAATTTATATATGATTTCAATTTTAAACAAATGAATAAATATATAATTTTAATTATTTAATAAAATAATAATATTATAATTATAAATCATATTATTAATATATAGATATGATTTAAAGGTTGAATTAATAAAAAATATATTTTATATAAATTTATTGATAATGTAAAAGTGAGTATAACTAATATTGATATACATTAATATATATTATCTTTGTAAAATATTAAATAATATATAAAAAATAAAATAAAATAAAATATATTTATTATCACTTAATAAAATAAAATAAAATTTAAACCTATACAATTTAAATTATTGTAAATTATATCTAATTTGTAAATTGTACAAGTATTTTTAAATTTAAATAAGTTATAAAAATTTAAAAGAATGATAAATATCTTTAACACTAAATTATATTAAATAACATTGAATGTTCGATATTTTAAAATTTTAAAATAAAAATAAAAATTATAATAATCAAATACTCCATTTTTCTTAGTATGGTTGTATCAAAATTTAAAAATAATAAATTAAAAATTTTGTCTAATAAAAAATATATTATACGTGATATAATATTTTTAACTTTAATATTTAAATTAGGTTAAAAGTAAGTAATTTTTATTTTGAAACATGGAAATTATAAATAAAAATAAAAATTTATTTTAGACATAATTATATAACTTATATTTTATTGTTAACGTATTTTAACTAATTTAAAAATTAATTAACACATTTTAATTTTATTTGATAAGGCAATGATATTAATTTTTTTTTATGTAATTATCATATTTTTTGAAACATTATGTCAATGGTATATTTGATAAAATTAAGAGATAGATGAAAAATTAAAAAATGAAAATTAAAAAATTTATTCAAAGTTAATAAGTTAGCAATTAATTAAAAATATTTAATAAAATTAATTGTTAAATTAATTGATAATTATAAAATAATAAATTAATAAAGTAAAATTTAATAAATATGATGTATTTTTTAATAAAAATATATTAAAATTTAATAAATAAAGTTTAAATTTTTTAGAAATAAAAATATTTTTTAAAATTTTTTCATAAATAAATTTTAAACAATTTTTTTAAAAGTTAAAATTTTTATTCAAAGTTTGATATTTTATTTTAAAATACCAAATAAATAATATAATTAAAATATATTTAAATAATAATTTAAAATATAATATTTTATAATAATATTTATTATTTTTATTTTTAAAAAATATTTAAATATTTAAAATATAAATTCTTGTAATTATTTTTAAAAATTCAAACACAATCTTATTGATATATATATATTTATCAAAATTGGATGATTTTTCATCAATATATATTGAATTCACTAATATCCACTTATACAACAAGGCGCGGACGCATTATTGGTTGAAATATATGGAGCTGTTGAATTGAGAAAAAAGAGTATCCCACTGCCCCGTTATTTTTTTTTTTCCTGTTGTTGGTCTGTACACGCCTCTTTCTTTTGGGCTCCTTTCCTTTATTGTTCTCGACAAAGGGTCGCTCTCTCTTTCTTTCTCTTCCTCTTCGCAGCCGCATCGCTTCGCTTATTCGATTGCGTTGCCCTTTTCGCTCTTTCCTTTTCAATATTCAACATCATCATCGGTAAGCCCTATTCAATTTTCCCTCGTTCCTCGTCTTCTTTTTCCCGTGCCCTCTTCCTAAATTTCTAGGGTTTCAATTCTAATCCCCTCTTTTAGCTTTTCGCTATCTTTTCCCCTTTTCGTTGATCTCTAATTGCCACCAGATCTCACCTGTGTTCTTTCATTTTGAAAATTTGTGGATTCGTTGTATTTTGGGTTTAGGGTTCTATAAAACCAAAAAAAAAAAGTTTGTTGCAAAAGGGGGATTAGGGTTTTCCCTTGAAACTTATCAATTTAGGTAGATAGATATATGGCGGCTGGGAAACATGGTGGTTACCGTGATAACGAGTTTAGGGATCGCGAGTCCAAATTGGATGCTTCCAAGCGTGGTTTCGCGAATTCAAAAGAAGAGTACGATCAGGTTAGGAATGGTGGCCGCGATGTTGCGAGGGGTGGGAGCAGGGATGCAAGGGATAGGATTAAGGTGAGGCAGAAGGATATTAAGGAGAGGGAAGTTGTTAATGGTGATTACCGGTCCTCGTCGAGTAGGAGTGACTCTGGCAGCAGTGGTGGTGGCGGTAGCCTTGGCCCCCGTCGGTGTGGTTTTTCTGTCAAGACAATGGATAGAGAGCCTGGTGAGCTTTCCAGTGAGAGTGGGTCTGACGATGCTATTGAATCAGAATCAGGGGGGAAAGACTCTGAGGTTGTCATGCTTGAAGAAAACAGGACTCGGTCCCCGCCAGCACCGGAAAGGAAACGGAAATTTTCGCCCATAGTGTGGGATCAGGATGACAAGGAAGTGAATGAGTCATCCAAAGTTAGGGTTTCTACCACTGTGGTGACGGCTCTTCCTCCCCCACCTCCCTTGCCGAAAGTGTTCCATCAGTCACAGTCACCCAATGCTCATGGTGGAGTTGAAATACATCCTGTCAAAAACAGAGAAGCCGAGGATCTTGAGTTGCCAGCAACTGCAAAGATTACTTTGCCCTCTCCTTCAGGTTTGCATTCCCCATCACCGAAACAGATCTGGGGTAATGATCTGGAAGCTGAACATCCAGATGTTGAAGATTATGTTCCAACTCGCAATATATCATCTTCACGATGGGCAGCTGGAGATAACTCTCCTGTTGATGAGGGTGAAATCCTCAATGATGAAGAAATTCCTAAAAGGAGGAGGAGGATGTCTCCGGAACTGTTGGATACTAGACTAAGGAACAAACTACTGAGCCCAGAGGAAGCTAAGATGG
Source organism: Canavalia gladiata (assembly GCA_037954105.1). Lineage (NCBI taxonomy): Eukaryota > Viridiplantae > Streptophyta > Magnoliopsida > Fabales > Fabaceae > Canavalia > Canavalia gladiata. The sequence continues at coordinate 12,799,699 of CM075658.1, read as the reverse complement.
AAGGTTATGAAGGAGCTAGAGCCAAATCATCTGAATCTGAAGAAAGAGGTATCCATGGGAGAACATCCAGTGGTGATGATCATCCTGGTATTGAATCAGAGAAGGATGACTATATGGAGATAGATGGTCAAGGTGGGAAAAGTGAAACTAGTGTTAGTCATTCAGACACGGATTCTGAAGATGAAGATGATAGCCGGGAGACTCCAGAACCTCCTGTTCCACCACAAAGAACAGTCAACATGCTTCAGGGTTGTAGAAGTGTTGATGAGTTTGAGAGACTTAACAAGATAGATGAAGGAACATATGGTGTTGTATATAGGGCTAGAGATAAAAAGACTGGAGAAATTGTAGCATTGAAGAAGGTCAAGATGGAGAAGGAGAAAGAAGGCTTCCCACTGACTTCTCTTAGGGAAATAAACATTCTTCTTTCTTTTCACCACCCATCCATAGTTGATGTTAAGGAAGTAGTGGTAGGAAGTAGCCTTGATAGTATTTTCATGGTCATGGAATATATGGAACATGATCTTAAAGGACTAATGGAGGCAATGAAGCAACCATTTAGCCAGAGTGAAGTGAAGTGCTTAATGATCCAGCTTTTAGAAGGTGTGAAGTATCTTCATGACAACTGGGTGCTTCACAGGGATTTAAAGACTTCAAATCTACTTCTAAATAATAGGGGCGAGCTTAAAATTTGTGATTTTGGGTTGGCTCGTCAGTACGGGAGTCCTTTGAAACCATATACGCACCTGGTGGTTACTCTTTGGTACAGGTGAGTGATATTTTGCTTATATATGCAATTTCTCTCTCTCTCTCTCTCTCTCTCTCTCTCTCTCTCTCTCTCTCTTTCTTTCTCTGTATATTTATGTGTGCATGTTTGTTTGTGTTTTCACATCATAGGATAATTGGCATTACATTCTTAAATATAATTTTTTTTCTTGTGAATCTAGAAATCATTTGGTAATGCGATCATACTCTAATACTCTATGCCTTGCAGTAAAACCCAATTTATTTGAACCTATTATGCAATAATAATTAAATAGAATTATTTCCAGTTAGTTGTTACTTGTTTTTGACATCTAGGTAAATATTTACATACTTATCCTTTTATGCAGCATCAATACTTTTAATGATCATACATATGACCTTACCTGTTAGTCTGTCATTGTGCTATGGTGTTTTAATCTGCTGTCAGTTTACTTGTATATCTTAATGCATCTTTGACTGTGTTCTCGTGCAGTGATAAGAGATCATTTACCTAATAGTAGTCTTTCTGTTTATCAGGGCACCTGAACTTCTTTTGGGGGCCAAACAGTATTCAACAGCCATTGACATGTGGTCTTTAGGTTGTATAATGGCTGAGCTATTGTCTAAGGAACCTTTGTTTAATGGGAAAACGGAATTTGATCAACTTGATAAGGTATTTGTTTAATGCCATTTTTCTAATAGAAGATACATTCTTGCATCTATATTTCTGTTTCCTTCTAACTTTAGATGTCTCGGGCATAACCACTTGGTTTTGAAATGGTTGTTGCTATATTGACTTTTGTTTTACTTGCAGATTTTCCGGATTCTTGGCACACCAAATGAAACAATTTGGCCTGGGTTCTCAAAATTACCTGGAGTCAAGGTCAATTTTGTCAAACACCAGTAAGTAATTATGATTTCCTTTATTTCAAACATTACTGTTTGATTACATTGTGCTTATTTTTTGCCACTGTTTTCCCAGGCTTCCAACTTTGGGTGGTTCTGGTCTGACTATCTGGCCTCCCTTGGTGACTTGTACTGTTACACAACATTTCTATGTTTTATTAACAACTGGAATGTTCCTTTCAGGTATAACCTTCTGCGTAAAAAGTTTCCTGCCACATCATTTACCGGATCTCCAGTCCTTTCTGATTCTGGATTTGATTTGTTGAACAAGCTACTAACTTATGACCCTGAAAAGGTAAAGTTTACATGAACTACATGAATGAATTTGGCAATCAAAAGTTGTCTGAATATTAAGAATAAGACCTACTGCTGTCTGCAGCGGATCACGGCTGAAGCTGCTCTCAATCATGAGTGGTTCCGTGAAGTTCCTCTTCCGAAGAGTAAAGAATTCATGCCTACTTTTCCTGCTCAACATGCTCAGGACAGGTATTTTCACCTAATAGGAAACTGCTGGAACAATCTTTTTAAGAGAAACTTTACATTGCTGTTGTCGAATCTGGTAAAAGAGGACGTTTGTGTAAATATTTGTTGAGTCTATGTAACATCTATAAACAATTTTCATCTGACAAGTTTCATCATATAAATAGGCGGATGCGGAGAATATACAAGAGTCCAGATCCTTTAGAGGAGCAGCGCCGGAAGGAGTTGCAGCAGGGTGAATCAGGGACTGGTGGAATTTTTGGCTGAGAATGGTGCTTACTAAAGCTATGTCTCAATAATCATTCTAACACACTGCTGAATGTTATAGCGTATGAGGTGAGGGTATGCACTGAACGGAAGTTGGAAGCATTGCTTGTTAGACGATCACTCGTGCTGTTTTTTAGCAGGAACTTATTGGTTTAGCAGAGATGTATTCTTTACCTCCTGGGAACCAGATTTATTTCAGGTTAACATTCTTCATGCTTGGTCTTTATATAGAAATGCGTCTGGGACACGGCTTGCAGCTCAAGGTGTGGCATTATTGGCTTCTGAAATTAGGAATTGTCAGTGTCTGCTGAAACTTATGTAACATATTTTCATTGGCTTATTGTAAACAAATTTTATCTGGTTTTGAGTATTAAAGCAGTATGGATTTTCTAGCAGCTATCACTTTTTTCTTTTCTTTTCTTTTAATATTCACATTGTGTTTGCAAGAGACGGTTGGTGTGAAGTGGAAGAGGACCTTTTGTGCATCTCATTGAAGATATTGATAGACATTATGCATTAAAAGGTAATGCATTCCTTTGGTATCTTGGATATTAAGGAATGAGGATATGTTGTATGAAAGGGAATGTCTAAAATATGAAGTTATCCTGTTAGCATGGACTGATTTTTAATGTTAATTAGTTTTGCTGTTTTTCTTTTGGTGATTGGGGGTTTAAAATACTTGGGTTGAGTATTTTGATTGTCATAAGATTTCTAGTTGCACAAATTATTGGTCTGTTCCAAAAGTCATCAATTGCATTTGAAGCATTCTCATGAATTGCATTTTGTGGAAGGCATAATTTCCTATGGATTATTTTATTGCAGATGCAACAATTTGTGCTGAATCAAGCATCACTTTTTTGGATTTGAAGTGGCTGCAATCTTTTTCTGAGCACAATGACTGAATTTTAAAGGAAATTTACATTTTTTCCATTTGATCAGAAGCATTTTATTTATTATACAAGAATTTATTTACTGTCATGTGCGATTTTTGTCAGTCTCTTGTATTTAAGTGAAATGAATTGCCAAAAAGAATTTTGTGGGTTCCTGTGGTTGAAGTTTAGGGCCCTGATACAAGTTTTTTGCATTAGCTTTTCCTTGTTTATGAGCTGTTGGATATTGATTTAGGGTTTTAAATTGAGAACACCAAAGCTCCAGTGAATGTGTGAAAATGGATCTTTCTATTTTCCCATTATTATACCAATTGGTTAGAAAATCCTCCCCTAATAATAATTGCTAACAGCTGTGTCTGAACATTTTTGTGCTCTTGGTTTTAACAGGCAGTGTCTGGTATTAACATACAAAAGATTTTAAATGCCTGATTGTATCAAGGCCAAACTGTCAATTAACAATTATTGACGTTCCTTATATTTTAAACTCCCAGTTTTGTCTCTGGGTTCTTATTTATCTATTTTTCTTATGTCCTAATACTTAACCTCTTTCAACAATGTTTTACTTTCATTCTTCTTCCCCATGACTAGGACATATGCAACGCATTTTCAGTTTTTTATCCGTCTAGTGTATTGTTGACCCAACAGTATCAAATTCTTTTAACGCAAGAAGTGGAAAGTTAGCAAAACAATTCTCTTATTACCATATCTGTTCATCGTCTGAAGATTGAAGTTTAGACAAGTACAAGAATTTTTTTATGATATTTGTCTGCAAATGTCACTGCAGTATCAAAGCAAGCAGGTTGAGGAGGTTACCAGTATATCCTAAAGTATAGAACTTCAATTAGTTGTTCCTTCAGACTCTCTAGAGGTACAATGCAAACCTTGGTTTGTTATGATGTTTCTTTCCAGTTATTTCTTCTTCATGGATTTTAAGGACAGAATTATTTTTATATTTCTTATGCTGTAGTACTTTCTTGTATATTATGGTACTCCTCACCCATTGTTTTACTAGAATATGGGATATGTAATAAATTATGATTATGAAGTATTATTGATTGCTTGAATGTTCTGTTAAATTTATGGCGAAGTTTTGTTAAATCATCTTCCATAGCAAGTCATAATTTGTGTTTTGTTGAGAAACTTGCCTTCCCTCCATAACACTATTTCGGTAGATTTAGAGTTGTAAGAAATAATGTGGAGAGAAATTATTAGGTGTGTGGTACCCACCCAAACACCTATCGTCCAGTGAGTCCATTGTATGGAATCACATGGAGTGTTCCAATCTCTCTGGTTTACCCTCTTTTTTTAGTTTTCTCATGGTGGAATGAAAATAGCATATGGTCTGGTGCATTTCTAACTTGATGCTGAATTTCAATAGTGTGACACATTGTTACCTCTTCAGGACACAACTGATGTCATGTGATTTCTGAATCTATTTTTCAAAATCAAAATTCAATATTCAGTACAAATGAAATCGTAAATGAAGTGTTCTTGAATCATTACTGTAATGCAACAAAATCTCATTTCTTTTTGTTTCTTTCCTAAACAAACAAAGCATAATGGTGATAATTATGAAACATCCCCTTACCTAGTTGGTAGAAAATTTGACCGGGGATGCTTATAATGTAAATTTCTTATTCCTTTGGCCCTAACCTAGCCTGCTATTTATATTAGGTCCAGTAAATTTGAGGCTTTTCCTATGCTTAAATCCATGCTTCCTACAAGTTTCTAATTTTTATATTGCCTCTGCAATTTGCACCATGCTCCAATGAAAATGAGTTTTCTGACTAAGGCGATGGCTACATGGAACAGTTTGAAATGATGAATTTTGCAAGACAGAAAATCCCATCCTGATGTGTTGATGGTAAATCAAGGGGAAAATTGCCCTGTTCTCTAATATTGTCGAGATTACTCCTTGGCTAGTGTTAAAATATGTCCATGAGCCCAAAACTTGATCTTGTATGGCTCAATGGGGAATTTAATGATGGTCAAATTGAGAGGGCTTGTCTGTTATAAAACTTGAATCTTATTGGGGATTAAATGTTGGTGGTCTATGGTTACCTGTGATTTCTTTCATAATGTTCCAATTATCTTTTACCCATTAAAGGGGTCAAGTCAACCTCTTCAGCAGTGGTAATTTTATTTTATTTTTTTGTGTTCACACATTTTGCTTTTGGACATGTAATCCCTTGGTGTTACTTTCTTTGTTTTTCTCTGAACATTTATGTTGTGGGTGAGGGGTTTTTATTTAATTTAAAGTGGGATCCAGTTGCGTCGCTTGCATTTTTTCTGCAATAATTGATGCATTTTTTGTGATGCTCATAATATAATTGAAAAATCTATTAATTGGTATAGGTGGGAGAAGGGGGTTTTATTTAATTTGAAGTGGGATCCAGTTGATTCGCTTGCCTTTTTACTGCAATTATTGATGCATTTTTTTATGATGCTCATAATATAATTGAAAATTCTATTAATTGGTACAGCTGGGAGATGGGGTTGCTAAGAGATGTAAAGCATCCACTTCCCATTCAGCATCATTTATTGGATGGGCGATGCAGTAAGCATAAACTGTATGGCCTTTTTTGCTTTCATTTTGGTTCTTTTTCTGTTGGTTGAAGGCAGGTTGTCATGAAATATGTGGTTTTTGCTTGAGTAGTGGGGGTTGTATTTGGCCGGTTGCTGGTTTTCTACGTGAGATTGTGCCAGTCAATTTCACTTGGTGAAGTTGTAACCATGTGACTGTTGTATGCGATCACGAGGACTAGACAATGTTGATAGATTTGGGGAGTTGATTAAAATGGACTAGTAAATTAACAATCTTCTAGGAATGTGTGAAAGTCTCAACGTCTGCCTAAACGCATGTGATTTTCTATGACTGTTTCTGGGCGTTACGGTTTGGAACCTGGGTAAGGAAGGAACCATGGTAAATTTGAGCAGTATGCGAAGAGATGCAACGTATATCATGTAGCGCATCATCAATTCTTCCATTTCTGGGGGGACGAGGGAACTTATGGTTGGATTTAGAGAGGTTGAAGAGCTCTTACCGGAGGCACGCATATGCGATATGTCATGTGCGTGCGTACTCAAGACACCTTTACTATTTTGTTTCTTCAATTCTTTTTCTGTTTACATTTAATCTTCGTCTGTTTGAGGCATAAAGTATTTTGCGCCACACACGTAGAAAGCATGGAACCAACTACCATGGACTGGAATGAGTTTGAGGAGTCGAACTTCACAAGCGAAACTAGTAGATGGTTTAATAAATTCAACATTACAATGTGTGCGATTCAATTGGGAAGGACAATGGCTATTAATTGTTTGGGGTGTGGAGTGGGGATGGATATGGTTACTGTTGTGGTTCATACGCCGATGACAAGCACAATTTTGCGCTTAATTTTACTCTAAAGACTATGAACAACGAATTTTTATTTGAGTATTTCTCTAGTCCTGTTATGTTTATGTTCATATTAATTTGAATATAATTTTTGTTTACATAATTGCTATTAGCTAAAATGCATATTCAGTGTCTGCGGTGTTCTTTACACATTCGTTACACATTTTGCTTTAAATCATGTTAAGTCGATGAATAAATAGTAGTTTTAAATTTATATACATTCAAACCAGGATTTGGTTTTTGACTATTTTTTTTATTTTTTGTACTAAACATGTAAAAATCTTGACAAGTGGTTGTCTTATTAAAATGTCTGAAATATTGCATGCTTTAAATAAACTTTTACACTGAAATGCGTACTAATCACTCCTTCGAAATATTATAAATTCTCATTGATTATTTAAAAGATAAGTTCAATGAATGTTTAGGATGGCTCTCTTTTTTCAGTATTTGGAATCACCCATCCTATCATGACTTTGCTCCAAAGAATATAATTGGATGATTTTGATCGAGTATGCTTATATTTTTAAAAAGTACGTTGATTAAAAGCAAGAATTTATCTCGAGAATTTTTTTTGACAAATCAAGTTCCTTCTTCGGACAATTAATTTTAAAAAATTATTACTTTAAATTATCGCTTTCTTGAAAATAACAGTTTATGAAGTTTAAACGTTAAAATTAGCTGTTCTAAATTATATAAAAAGTCGTTATATTCCTAGATGAAATTAGAATAACTTTATTATAGTTGAGATTTTTTTTTAAAAAAATTGCTTCAGATATAAGTTTTCCTTTAGAAAATAGAATAACCTGGAAAAGAAACTGCCTAGAAATTGAGCCAAAAGTTTGATCGTTATTGTTCCCTAGCATAAGTCCATTTTCTTGTACTGTAGGATCAAGATGAGGCTTCTTTATAAATGAACGGTTATGTTTAGTCATCAACCATGCTTGGGTCACTGACGTTTGTCTATTTATGCATATCATTCATTGTTCATATTGAGCCCATTATATTTCTCTTCCACTGTGGTGATTTAACATGAGAAATAGCACGTGAAACTAATTGCAAGTGCAGAGCTGTTTGGGTATTCCGGAGGTGTTGGTGCAGGAATTGGAGACTTGCATTGGTCACATGTACTTTCTAGGAGAATAGTAACCATTGGGTCATTCGTTAAGTTTGTTAATATTACATAATTTGAAAAAACTATTAAACTATTATTTGTGGAAAAGTATGATTATTTAAGTAACAAATCTATTAGCAATTGATTAATGATTACTTGATAAAAAATTTAGTGATCTTTACTTAGCTGAAAAAGAAATTACCAACTTGCATGACGAAAATGAAGGGTCAGTGTGGGCCCAGCAACGGTTAGGCACTTGTCTTTCGAAATAAGTAATCAACATACATGTTACTTGCTGGAAACAGCCATTAAATTGATCTGTTATCATGTTAGTAATTAAATAGTATTGTCAGCCGCATCTCAAGCAAAATAAGAATAACAATAACAATAAAATAAAAAATAAACATTATACCAGATCAGATTTTGTAAGGCACGAACACAAGGAGACACAACACGGTCGATCCTTGGTCAATCTTCTTGGTAGAGAACTTGATGTTCGACTCTTTCCCATATTCCTCGCTGAATATTTAAACTACTATGTACTTGTGCACAGCACAGAGACTGAACCTTATATCTATTTGCAACTTGCTCTTGCTTCTAACTCTTCCAAAGCAAAGACATAAGAATTCAACAGGGGAACGCTCTTAAATATCAGTGGTCCAGAGGCTTCTTCATCGCATGGCAAGACATGATTATGATCCTTGGATTTAAAATTAGTGCAGACCTTTTGGTTATGAATCTAAAAAATTTGAGAATAACTGCTTTGAGTTCGAGTAGGTAAAAGCTATAAATATCTTTTTGGCTAGTATAAATTTAAGGTAAGCAATTTGCTTGCTACCATGTGCAAATTAAAAAATCATAAGATCAACTAAGACAATTATGCTGAAAAGAGGAATGAGAATCATGAACAGAATTTTGGAGACATCTCTGTTGTTAAGGACTAGGGTAGAGGCCAAGAACGTTTAACAGCAGTGCCACAAATCTCAGGTCCATGTACTGATGAGACAACTTTGTCTAACTCTTAGCAATTTGCACGGCTACTGTAATACAACATTCTGACATGGCATATAAATTCCCTAACCTTGGTCGTCAGGAATAATTATGGCTATTGGTGGAGGGTTTTCAACCAAAATGATAACGGTAACCCAGAAGACCTAAAACCAAAGGGTTCATGGTGTTAGTGCAAATTTTACCTTTAGATTAGTGTCTGACCTAGAACAAAGGTAACCAGACTTAATTCAAGGAAAAATATCGTGTTGACTAGAGACCGGTCAACTGTCCATCCAAATATAGTGATTCCTCCTGGATTCGTCTGCAAATACATCACTGCATATTTAATGGAATCAATAAGCATGTGATCACCGTATACATAAAACATACTAACAGCCCAAAAATTCAAGTATTCCAACCAGAAAGAACAAGATTTCACAACTTGAAAATGCATTCCAAAGCAGGTTATATAGCAAGTCTCATGTACTTCAGCTTGACTGCCAAGATATCAATAGTAAAGTCATACATAACATATTCACAAGGAAAATTCAGAGAACTAATGGCACAAAATAAAAAATGAGAAATTTCACCAATGCAAAAGCAGTAATTCATGTATTTGTAATTACGGGGACAACAGTATCCTAGGAATCCATATATGTAAAATGCAACTTTAGGCTTTAAATATTGTTTAGAGAGATGACATGTTTATTGCACATTATTACATTACAAATGGATGGCTCTAAGAAGCTAATTGTTATTTAATCAGAGAGTTCATTAATAAATGCTAGCATAGCCTATTGTATAAAACAAAGTAACAATATGAAGCTAGTTCTGGTCCATGAACATGTGAGATGAATAATGCAGATGAATATCAATTGGATAAAACCATTTTAGAGGAAATTACCTGAGAAACATTTTTCCTTCTAGACAAGTAAATACCTCTCTAGCTGGACTAAATGTTTACAATGTGCCTTGAATGTACATGATAAAGATAAAATTTTGACAATATAGGAATCCAAAAATAATGAATCCAGAAAACTACTATTATCCAAGTTCTTAATTTACTAATCTGTCCTTTAAATATAAAAAATTCATCTCAATTTGGTCTTGACACACACCTATACCATTTACTACATTTCACATAAAATTATCAGATTATTTTAGGTTCTCAAGCAAGATGAATTTATAATTGCACTGGTAAAGCATATAGGATGTCTTTGTGCTTTTAAAGTAGCTTGAAATTGTGCAAGAAAGAAAATTGCCACTTCTGTGCATTGTTGCTAGGTGGAAAATTTGATGGATATTTCTACAAACATTTTATTTCTTTCACTGATTAGAAAACTTGTAAAATTCATCAGTTTACAGCAGGAGGAGGTTTAATACATACCAAAAGCTTGTCTCTTTTGATGCGAAGACACATAGGAAGCCCATGGGGAATTCGTAGACATTCCAGCATAATCCAATGAATCTAGATCACTTTCAGAATAGTCTACATGTATTGAGTTTAAATGGTTTGCAGCCTCCAAGCTCCCTGCACTAGAAGATATTCTCAATTGAGATGCATCAGAAGATGTGCATGTTAGCATTGCATGCCACCTGCTTGCAAGCGAAACAATGCCTTGAGCTCTATGAGAAATTCTTGTTGCAGCATGCAGACAAATAATGATGCCGACCACCTGAACAAGTGTGGATACCTGAAAGACACGGCAGTATCAAAGAAATGGAATAAAAACCTTGAAACTTGAAAGCTGGAAATGTTAACTAGAGCAAGAAACCACAGTGAAAGGCTTTCTATGAACCACGACACTCCTTGAGAGCTGGATACATTAAGATGAAATGAAGAAGAACTAGTCCCTTCAATCTAGATGCATAAACACTTTGAACATAAAAAGTAGAACTTACAGCAAAATCTCCACCATTGATGAAAGTAAGCATTTCACCATATCCAGTGACCTGCAACAGAGTCACAGCTTGGCTAGCTGTGACAACCAAGAACTCTAGAAGAAGATAGATTCTGAACCTATGGCTTATCTTGGAGAGATGATAGCGCAACCGAATGTGCTCCTCCATAAAAACTAACACATCACTTTCCCTTTGCAAGAGTTTCCCATAATCATCGAAGTGGATGACTTGCAAATTACAAACCAAGTGAAACAAAATGCAGGCTGACAGAGAGATTGCACTCATATAAGTCCAAGATATGATCAAGGCTGACAAAATAGCAAGCGATAGCCACCAGGACCCATGTTGTACATATGAAATACGAATGATTTCTCGCACTGTCTTCAGAAGGAAACATGGAAACACCCACAGAACGAACAGGCGCAAAGATCCCTACGAAAATGGGGAAAAAACAAAACATTTTTTTTAGATCTCTTTGAAGGGAATTTCCTAGGGCTGAAAACGTTTCTGTTTTCATTCTCTATTTTTCACATTTTGTAGGCGAAACAAAAAAACACAGTTAAAACAAAATAGTTATTTTTTAATTTTATTCTTTATTTTTACTTTTCACTACACAATTTTAAAAATAAAATAATATTTTTAAAATAAAAATAAAAATATTTTCTGAAACCAATTTTATCAAAATTGGTATCATGCTCGTAAAAATGAACAAGGAGATTTTGATACATGCGATAATAATAATAATAATAATAATAATAATAATAATAATAATAATAATAATAATAATATTATTATTATTATTATTATTATTATTATTATTATTATTATTATTATTATTATTATTATTATTACCCTAACAAACTAGTAGAGAGCAAAAGACACTGAACCCTAACGGCGTCAAATACAATTAAAAAATAAAAATAAAATAAAAACGTTTTCAGCAAAAACTCGTTTCAAGTATAGTAATAAAGCGTTGAAACCAATCGAAAACCGATTATGCAGAGTATTGAAATAAATGATAATAGTAATAAAATTAGTGATTAAGTGAGGAAATCGGAAACAGCAGACCGAAATCTGTGCGACGTAGTCGCGGTGAAAGCAATGCATCCGTCCAGAGTAGCGGTCAACAAAGAGGAACCTTCGGAGCCCATACTTGCGGAGATTGTAGGAAAGGCAGAGTAAGGAAACGGCAGCAAGGCTCGCCTGAAATGCCACGATCACCATCTCGAAGCTCTGTATCTCGTACTTTTCGCACTCTGAACACTCGCACATGGATAGAGCCACCAGCGGCATCACCACTCCCACCGCCACGAACACGCTCCACGAAACCACGAAACTCAACACCGAATTCTGATTAAACCCTAACACAGTCAGAAACCTTTCCAACCGCGCCAGACTCTCCTCCACTCCACTCTCCTCCTCAATCTCACCGTTAACGTTACCATCATCGTCACCGTCTTCATTCTTACTTTTGTTATCACCGTTCTCCTCTCTTTCTTGTTGATTCGAAGTTAGAAGCGGGGTTTGACTGTGAGGGGGTTGCTCTGTTTCTATTTGCAAATTGGTCATTCTGGCGGCTTCTTTTTTGTTTTTTTCCGGATCTATCAAATCAAACCGAAGGGTTTCGGAAGACAAGTAACCACAAGTACACGACCATATCTGAGTAATGAGTAGGGTAAGGGTCTCTTAAATTTTAAACACCTTCTCTCTCTCTCTCTCTCTCTCTCTCTCTCTCTCTCTCTCTCTCTCTCTCTCTCTCTCTCTCTCTCTCTCTCGTAATCTTGTTCGCCTGAGAACGAATGAGATCCTGCACCACCAAACCGAGCAAAGAGACTTGAACACCGTGTAGCGCGGAACTGTGCGATCCCTCCGTGTGATCCCTTCAATCTGCGTCTTATAGTGACGCGTGGCACTGAGGGGAATCCTAGCTGTTGGATGTATGAGGGACAAGTTTCCATTGGGAAAATGGGTGGATCTGAAGAGTAGGTGAGCATGTTCAATTGCCGATTTCTTAAGCAGTTGTTAAAGTCGGTGACGTGAGATTTCGGAATCAATTATTTTTTATTTATTTCCTTGCCTGTTCTTATAGGTAATGCGATTACATGTCATTCTTCTAAAAAAGAAAATATCAAAAGTGTCATAAAAATATATTATTAAAAATTGTATTAAAATTAACGACAAAATACGTTAGTAATATTTTATTTCAATTTTTTCTTTCGTAAAATTTAAAAACGAAAATTAACATACTTTTAAAAGCATGTATTACACCGAGATTGTTTCTAAAAATGGTTAGGAAAATAGAGGAGATTAGACAACCTACAATATCCTAAAAGAAAAGGTGTTTAAGAAAATAAAAGAAAATTTTTAATATAAAATTAATTTTCGGTTCTTATTATAATTTTAAAAATATTTTTATTCATTATTCTATAATTTATGCACCTAGTATATACAAGATGAAAAAAATGTTCTTTTAAAATAAAAAAATAATTTAATTTTTCTTCGACATTTTTTAGTAATTGTACAAGTGATTTTTAGATTTAATTAAACTTTAATAAGTATATATTGATAACTTCTATTTAAGAATGAAAATGGTTTTTAAAGTTAAAAAATTTCACATGAAAAAATTAAAATGTTTAATAATTTTGAAAATTAAGAATATAAAAATACTTATTAACTTCATGTATCGCATAAAAGAAAAAATAATAAAATATGTCTTTATATTTTAAAAAATGAGAATTATGATTTATATAAAACGATATTTTAGTTTTAATGTTAAAAAATTTGAAATAAGATATAATAATTAAAGTAAACGGTAATTCAACTTTTAAAATAAAAATGTTAATTATTCATTAAAAAAAGCATAGCGCGCATTGCGTGCGAATAGTTTTGATACAACAATATGAAAGAGAGAGATACCTGACTTTTTTGAATGGATAATAAATGAGGTGAGGTATTTTGTAAAAAATATACCTCTGTTACTCTTCATCAGTCAGCATTTACGAAAATCATACCTTTTTATTTATTATTATAACAATTTTATATAATATTTACTATTTTCTCTGTTAATATATTTTTATCTCACAATAATATTAACTAAAATATATATAATAAATTAAATAATATATTTAATTAAGTTTTAAATATATATATATACAATTTTTCGAGCTCATATTAGCTAGTATAAAAAAACAATGATGCAAGGTTAATTTGTCCACCACGTCAACTCACTAAAGATTAAATATTTTTATGTGTTGTTGAAACTATTTTATATTAAAAAATTAATTTTAAATTTGTTCTCATTTTCACTTACATTTCCAATTTTTAAAAAATAATTTCTCTTATTAATTAATATTTTTGTGAGAAGTAAGAATATAATAAAAATAAATATTATTTTAATTTTTTAAAATAAAACTGGAAAGAAACAATTTTTTAAAATGATCAATAAAGAAAAAGAAAGGAAGGAAGTAACACGTTGACTTAATTTCGATCTACTTATTTTCAATAACGTGTATGAAAAATGAAAAATGAATTGTCCCTAGGGATGCTTGCTTCAGCGAGAGTGAGATTGAATTGTTATTCTTATTTAATTACTTGGAATGCAAACACCAAACAACAGTGCTGCTATGGGTTATAACTTTATACGAATGGCAGCAACGAGGCCCAGGCCCAGGCCCAGCGCCCAGGGGGGTTGATCCCACACAACAGGAACGTCTGCTTCAGCTTTCATCAATTCCAACATTAATGCATTTCCATTTTTGGGTGCCCATCGTGTGACTCTATCTCTTTCTTTAAAAGTAGAAGTCAGAGGTTGATGGCCCGGGCCTCATCACTTCACATTTTCCGATGCAACTCGACATGAACAGTGGTCCTCTTTCCCACTGAAATATCCAACTAAAATGACATTTTGGACGTTCCTAGCTTTTATCACGCGGAAAGCCACGTCTCAAACTTGCTACTGCTGTACACACGGAGCATTTGATTACACCAACTTAGATACCATTTCATCGCTGTTGCTTACAATGAAATAATTTAATTAAAAAAATAAAATTCTGTATAGAAAAACAAAGAAATTGTATTCAGTTTTTGTTCATCAAAAGAAGTTGATTTCATATATTACCAGGGAAGAAAAATACTGGTGCCTAATGCAACCAACAGTTTAATAATGAGTGCAAGACAGTATCTATAATTGAACATGAAAAATATCTTGGATAGTGAGAGGAAAGTTAAAAACAATGATATTTAACTAACAACCTAAAACTATAATAATATTGAAATTGAATGAGGACATGTGCTTTCATATTATTTAATGCAGGTATTCCTAACCCCAATTTATATTAGCAATTAATGCTCCTACTTATCTTGACATTAAATCGTCTGCCAAAGCCCAAATACACTATGGCTGACAAACCCATGTTTTTTTACTACTATTATTATTAGGGGAGAATCGTATCTAGTGTACCATACAATGTGTTCAGCTGATTCAATGTGCCACTAGGCCGGATCAGCTGAGTTTAAAAAATTAAATTCAAATTTTATTATCTTGATTACACATGTATATAAAAAAAATGTTAAACTTAACTTTTTAAATTAATTTTAAACATTTGAAAATTATAATTTTTTATTAAATAAATAAATATTTATTAAACAATATTAAAATATTATAAATATTATTTTAATAAAAATTGATTACTTTAGATACATATAGTAAATATCTTTTTCAATAAAAAATAATGACTTTTGAATATTTTAGATCAATTTTAAGAGTAGGGCTAACAAAAAAAAACGGTTTCCACTGATATAATGTCAATACTGTTTTTCATTTAGCAATGAATTTCTCTAATAAAATAAGCATAGTTGAAAAGAATTATTGGAAAACGTACTGTTAACATTTTCTGTCCTTCAAAAATATGTATGTTTGCCTTGCATATACGGGGTTTCTGCCAAGACAATAGTGTATCGGATAAGACATAATAAACAACAAAATATCATATTAATGCAACCGATCATCATCATATAGATATGCTGTTGGGAATTCCACGACCGGTTACCCCTGGCCCTGACGAGGGAAGCAACAATTCATAGGGAGGGACACCTGCACCACTTCTGTTTTTCAAACTATGGTTCTTGTTTCTTGCATTTATTATTTCCTCTATTTCCTCCAGTCTCGCAGAAAATTTATTGAACAATTTCATGATTTCATGATCGTTGATCCAATGACTATGCAGAGGGTTCAGTTGTCCCAAATACTCTTCATCAGGGGAGTGTGTGGACAGTGTGTCCTGAACAGCCATTACTTTGGTAGCTTGAAGTTGAGTAGGCAGTGATGATAGGAAAACAAGTTGAGGATTTTGAATAAACTTTTCGTATTCAGGATCATTCTCTTGGGGTACGAGCTTTCTCATGAGGGTAGGACGGTTAGGCACATATCCTCCGAAGGGATATTGTCCAAAGTTTATGGCAGCATGTTGACCCGAAGCAATCCATATCATTGTGGTAAGTATGCCAGATAGGTCCTCTTTGGTATCGAGTTTAGGCCACCAGGACTCATTCCTTTTGTCGTAGTGACCCTTAAACTTGATTTCATTCCACCATGCTTGGAGTTCAACATCAGATGTCACGGAATTAGGATCTGAGTAGAAGTGTCCAACGTAAGATTCTACCCACTCTTTTATGGCAGACCAGATTAGGAGTCCATCTGCAGCGTAAGGGTAGTCATCAATCACAAGTTTTACACCACAGGGTATTGAAGGGTCTTCTACTGCCATGCCCCTGAAAAGCTAAGAAGGTATTAACAGACTAATAGTAT
Source organism: Canavalia gladiata (assembly GCA_037954105.1). Classification (NCBI taxonomy): domain Eukaryota; kingdom Viridiplantae; phylum Streptophyta; class Magnoliopsida; order Fabales; family Fabaceae; genus Canavalia; species Canavalia gladiata. The sequence continues at coordinate 12,783,209 of CM075658.1, read as the reverse complement.
GTCATGTCCTATGAACAAAAGTTGAAAACGGTAGCAAAGGTATGTTGCTAATAAACGCAAAAAAGGAAAGCAAGAAAAGATTTAAAAGCTGGGGTTTTAAAGCCTTAGTGCATGCTTGGTTCAATTTATTTTAAAGAAATAATCGCTTATTTTTGCTAGCTTTATGAGAGAGCTTCCAGAAAAACAAGCCATTCTTTCTTTAAATATAGTGTTTCCAAACATGCCCTTAAACTCTTTTACCTCCGAATAAGATCTGCCGGCAATGACTCCATATCAAATCGCCATAGATTCTTGTAAGCTGCTGAACTAAGCTCCATGGCATACTTTCCTGGACTGAAAGATGCCTCTATTATACCCCCTCCATTTATCAGATTTTGCCGAGCAAGTGCATTAATTTCTAAAGTGTAGCGCATATGAGGGTGTAGCAACTTGTAAATTGGATGCATTGAGCTTAGCTGTCTATGAGTAGCAATTATATATGGCTCCATGCATGCATGAGTCCTTAACCTGCATATTATAAATTTCCACTGGATCTTACTCAGCCAAATGTGAGAAAATGCACAGTTCTTCCGAACAAGTCATTTATAAATGTGAATTCCATCTGAATTTGCTTAGATAAACAGACTGAACCTAGCCACTTATTTTATACTGTGGAATTTCCATGATCAAGTTGCCTTACCAATGATTTACTAGTTGATGGATGCCAGCATCATTTGAGCAAGCATGAGCTTTGGCTAACTTCCAAATCCAGTGTGTTGTGGCATCATGCCCTTGTGTGTAAACTCGTTTATTTTGTGGGGAAGAATGAGTTTGAGGAAGTGAAAGCTCAACAGCTACAGGACGCAGAATACCAGTGCTTGTATTGAAGAGAATTGTCCGGGAAGCATAAGCTTTCCTCCCAGGCAAAGAGTTCATCTTCTTGATGAACGGCAAAAGCATGTCATGGTAATCAAGGATAAATAATCTCTTTTCCTCAATAGCCTACCAATATAAAAATAATCGGTAATAGAGATAACGAATTTCTGCCAGAAAAACAGGTCAAGCTCAAGTAACAATAGAAATATATTGAACGAACCTTTTCCAAGCTCATTCCACCAAGTTCTTGCTCTAGTACTTCCTTTGTTATAGCTGATTCAGGAGGGCCATAGACAGCAGGATCTAGTTTGCTGCGGATGGGAAATTCCTGCAGAAAACATATAACAGCTAAAGAGACCATAAATAAAACTAACCGATATTCCTTCAACCACCTAGACAAGTATGAAGAACTACCTTCAACAGCTCAATATTCACCGGATTGACCCCTGCTAAGGCTTGCCTTGCAAATTCATTGTCCCTCAACCAAGAAAATCTATCCCCTGGAACAGTAGAAAAGAAACAAGTAAAATGAGTGCTTGTAATGAATACATGGTTGTGTTGCATCAGCTTCACCAGCATACCTTTTATAACCGCAGGGATTTCATATTTCAACAATCTCTCCCCAGCACTCATGACCTGTTTCATCACCTTGCCCACCAGGAGATTTTCCATCGCCCCATTCTGCTCTTCATCTCTCAAAAGAACACCATCAATATAAAGCTTGTCAATGTCAGAGAAGCACTTGAAGGGGATGTCCGAACTCGACAGAGTGGCTGCAAGCGACGGTATAAGATTGTGGAACAAAGCTTTCAACCTCCCAGCAGAGAAAGTGTCCTGCTTGATTTCCTCAAAAGTTTCATCCCGGGGCACATAAACAGGATGAGGCTTTTCAATTCTACTCTCAGACAACGGATCTAATTGCATTTTCATTGCACAAAACATTTTCCACACTCCATTAGACATGCTATTCATTCCAAAACCCAACACCAAAAATAACAATTTTTAATAATAATAATAAAAAAAAAGCAACTTTATGAACCGTACCAATGCGTGTAGTAGGTCTGCCAGTTCTACATCGACGAGGATAAGGCCTCTCATGACCCCCAAGGACAGGCCTAGCAAGTTCCTCGTCCTTGTCAGGGTTGCCCAAGTCATTGTACACAGCATAATCATAGATTCTATCATGCTGCTTTCTTTGCCCGTGTTGATTACCCCTTATGCTTAGCAAGTCCTCATGTCGAAGATCTTTTATACCAGCTGGTGTTTGTGACGGTAAGTATGCCTGTCCAGACACAACAAGTGAAATCACCAAACAAAGGTTAATTAATGAATCAAAGCTTTTCAAGGTTCTCAGCTGTAAGTGTATATAAACTCACTTGGTTCTTGAATATGATTCTGCTTTCAGGGTTATCATTCCGAGAATGAATCCACGTGTTTGCTGGGAAGAAAACGGGCCCTCCACTGAAGCCATGAACGATGATCTCCAATAGGTAGAACTCCTTGCCGTGAAGATTGGTGATGAGAACAGCCCCGGGGCAACCAAACTCGCTTGGTACGGTGAATTCAGCAGCGTATTCAACAATGTGAGCAACGTTCCCCGGCTTCGGTAACCACCCTCTCACTTGGGATTGCACGCTTTTTCCAGCATTAGTAACTGAAAAGTAGCAAAACAAATAAAATAAAATAAAAAAATAAAAATAAACAATGCACCACAATGAAATTTTTCTTATGGAATACCTTCTCTAACATGGAAGTCGGAAAATAAAATAAATAAACGCATCATAATTCACAAATCACAACATATAAGTATATAACACAAACATCTTATGCAAACACAAATAACGAAAGGAAATAAACAATTTACTATCACTCTAATAATATTATTTCTTAGTTCGTTTGTTTAATTTGACTTATTTTAAAAAATATATTTAATTTTTTTAAAAAATAATTTTTTTTCTTTAAAATTTAAAATGGTCTCAAAATATTACTCCATCTTATCCTTTCTATAAAACACTTTTAACTAAATTACAAAAATTAATAAAATAGTTAATTTGTTTATGTTTTAATAATTATTATAATTTATCAGTTTTATTTTCATTTAATATTATTAACTTTAATTCAACTATCAATATTTATTAAGGACAACTTAAAATAATAATAAATATTTTATAAAAAATTATAAAATACCTAATTACAAAGACTATTTAAATATTTTAAAAAGCACAGGAAGTAAATACTTTATTCTAGTGAAATATTTTTCTTACTAGGGTATATTTTGAAGCAGAGGAAGTAATTAACACAATAATTTATTAATTATACTTTGTACGGTTTCAAGAGTTAAGAAAGAAAAAATTTCAATAAAAAAATTTATGACTTCTGAAAATATTAAAATAAAAAGTGCTTCCAATAAAGCTAGACCGAACAAGTTTTCCCTTTCCTGGGTGTGCTACTTTAATTTGAGGTGCGTTTTAGCGTGGTGAACGACACAAGTTCTCTTCCACGTGGTCCAGTGAAGAAAAAGGCAGAGAAGTGTTGTAACTTGCTACTTCATTTTTTTTTTTATCGAATATGATTAATTCAACTACCAATAATGTTTTCACCCGTACATATAAAATGGTGTGAGACAACTTTCGTGCGGATGGATTTTTGAAGTTGTTTTAACCAAAAAAGAAATAGTAATGGACCTTAGGTTAAATAGAATGTTCTGGTTTTTCAGAAGTGTAGAAAGTTAAAATGTGGAAGATTGATGCCATTGTGTTCGTTCAAAATTGGAAAAAAGAGAAATCAATTTCCATGAACATGTAGAACACGGCAGCTCTTGAAAGGAGAGAAGAAAAGGAAGCAGGAAGAGGAGAAAAACAACTATCTTCAAGCACCCATATCTTGAAATCAAAAAAGAAATTTTATTAAAGTTTCCAAAAGAAATACAACAAGCTGTTCAAAAGGTAATTATTTAGAAAAAGTGAATTTGTCTCATACATGATCCTTTAATTTCCATTGAAATAATCAATTAAACCATATAGTAATCGATTAATACTGCATTTAATGGATTATAGCTATGCCTTAATCGATCACATTACATTTTGTAACTTATTATAATCGATTAATTACGTGTAATATACCAGTTAATTCTGTAATTGGAATACGATTACATATAGTTTACAATAATCGATTACCGTTGATATAGTATGATTCATTTTAATCGATTATCCATCAAAGTAAACGATTACCATTTTTTCAGTTGGAAGTGATGATATGTGTTAATGTAATCAATTAACTTCCTATGGTAATCGGTTACAATTGCATGTTGTCAATGAATTAATCGATAATCAATTCTAGACATGATTTAATCGACTTCATTTTTTTTCCCTAAAATTGAATATAATCAATTGACAATGTAATCGGTTACACAAATGATAATAGATTATCATCCAATCAGTAACGATATAATCGATTAACTCAGATAACTTTTTTTTAAATAATTACCTCTTTAACTGATTGCTAATTTTCTTTTTTTTGGAAAGTCTTGATAAGATTTCTTCTCTAGTTTTCTTTTCTTTCTTTTTTTTTTTTCAAAAAACCTTAGTAAGATTTCTTTTATAGTTTTAAGAGGAGGATGCTTGGATATGAGTGTTTTTTTTTTTTCTCTTCTCCCAAATTCCTTCTCTTTTCTCTATTGAGAGCTGTTGTTTTTTCCTTTTTGCTTCCACATTCTACCTGTTCACAAAAATTAGTTTCTCTTTTTGCTAAGTTTGAATGAGTATAATTGTGCTAATCTCCCATATTTTAAGTTTCTACATTTCTGCAAAATTGAAGCATCCTGATTAACCTAATGCTCCTTACTGTTCTTTGCTTTTTTAATAATTTAAAAAAACTCATCCGTGCGGAAGCTGTTACCTAGATATTAATTTTGTTGAAACTGGTTTCCTTCCTAGACGACACATACTTGGCGTCGTGTTGATGTACGATCTTTAATGAAGCATATTTTATAATCATGCAAGAGGCCCATGAGTCTCTTTTATCGACACATGTTCTATAAATAGCATATTTATCGGAGAATTATTATATTTAAAAATATATATATTTTTTAGATTTTCTAAAATTTTAATTTTGATCTTTTATTTTTTAAGAATTAATTTTGATCTCCGTTTTTTTTTAAATATATTGATTTTAATCTTGTATCAAACATTAATACATGTGAAATATTAAATATTAATTATTTTAAAAATTAAAAACAGTCTATATTCAAAAATAAAAAACCTAAATCAATAATTTTAAAAATAAAAAACTAAATTCAAAATTTTAAAAATTTAAAAGATATCTAATCCAATATTTATTAACTCCGGTCAATCTATTTTTTTAATTTATTATCCAAATCAAGTGTGGATATTGGATTGGTGAAGTTGAAACCTAAAGAGGAAAAGAAATCAAATAAAAAGTGAAATAATTAGAAAATGAGAAGGTGCACAACGGTGTGGAACACGTGATCTGATCTTAGGAACTTACTTTGAAAAGATATAATAATTTAAAAAAGAAAAAAGAGAAATAGTTGAAGCAACTAACCAGGGTCAATGTCCTCACTGATGAGCTGAATCTGGATCCCTTGACCAACGCCGTTGATGAAATACTCCCACTGATCCTCAAGCTTATCACCGATCTTCTCCTTCATCTTCTTCCTTATAGTCACCACCGCCCTAACCTGCATCATTTCATTTCTGCCAGAACCAGATGCCACTGAACCGTTGCTCTCTTTGCTGTCCAACGGAGACGTCGCCGTCTGGCTCTGACCGGCCGTATCTCCGCCGCTGATCACCGCCTGAATCTGCGACCTCCTCCATCCTGAGCCAGGGAAATTGATCCTCCGGCGGCCGTTGTTGGCGGGAATCGGCAGAGATCGGCGGGGGAAGAGGTTTGATTTGAGAGGCTGAAGTGTTAACATCGTTGTCTGGGTGGCAGTGCGTGCAACGGTATAATAGAGAACAGTGCAAGATTGGGTTATCTTACCATCCCGTGGACATATAATAACCAGTTTGGTTTCCAAAATGATGACTCTTCAATATGGGGTGGTTTCAGCAAGACATATTAAATTCCCTGGAAAATGCTTTTTTTCTTTCTCCTATTTTACCACAAAATTGAGACTTTTTTATTTTATTTTAGGAAAAGTATTTTAAAATATATGTATACTTTTTTTTAAAAAAAAAGTGAAAAATAACAATAGTTATAAATAATATTAAATATAATGTCAATTATTTGACAACTAAAATTCAAAACCCACCACAAATATCTATATTTAAAAATTTTCAATATTAAAACCTATATCTAAATTAATTGAATGATATGATATAAGAAAATTCAAACTCAACATTTATAAACTCAAAATTTTTTTGGATAAATTAGTATTTCAAATTTTCAATTTTCTAAATTTAGGCTTACTTTTAATTTTAATTTTGATTTTTTTATTTAATTTAATTTATTTTTTTTCAACTACTATTTTTGTATTAAATTAAATTTTTGTTATAAAATATTAAATTTTATCTAAACTAAAAAAATAACTTTATCATTTTAATTTATTTAATTTTCTCCGTGTAGATCATAGAATAGTACAAAAATTTAAGATGATGGTAAAAAATTTCACCAATTATGCTTAAAATATAAAATTTTCATGTTATTTTTAAATATAAATAAATTATTTAATATGAATCATTTTAAAGTTAAATTTTCAATATTATTCTTCTAAAATAATTTTTATTAAAATTTAAATTACAAATTGATTAATCAGTGTTACAAAAATCAGATTCAACCAGTCTATTGAACCGATGGGATCAGAAGTTGATTTACCTTTGTAAATCATTTGAACCATAAAATTTCAGCAAGTAAAATTGGTAAATTGATAAATCAACAAAATAAGTAAAAAAAATGATTTATATATAAAATAATAATATTTTAATATTTTTTAAAAAATAAAATTATATTATATATTTAATTATATATAATTTAAATTTAAAATTTTGATATTATATTTAGTTTTTAACCATATAAAATATAATATTAATATATAACTTATTATATATTATAAATATTTAAAAATATTATTTAATTAATATTCACAATTTAATCACAATTATATCATTAAATTTTAAACCATAACTTAACACATTGAAATTGAATAACCATGTGATGCTGCTGCTTTTTTTTTAAAAACTTTCTTTCCACGTAGTACTGTACTAAAAAAAGCTGATTAGTGTTGCGATAATCAATATTAGTTGCGTAAGAGGTAACAGCAATAGCGAATGGGCACGTGAGAATCACACGATCAAAAAGATTCGTACGTGATTTTGTTTAGTATTTAGCGCGTGTAACCAGACCTCTATCTTTGAGTGCCAGATTACCAGCAAGCTCGTTATTATTATTTTAGCGTGTAACAAAAGGAGTGTGGAATATTCAACTGTAAGCCAATTTTTTAAAGATTAAACATACTTATGAAAAGGACATCCAATAAGGAAAGTGTATAAAAATGACACATACGACTTTTAAAAAATTTTAGCACAGACAGGATAATGTTTCAATTTTAAAATATTTACAAAATTTACCTTTATTTCATCTCGAAAAGACTAATAAAAGGTACACACCTTTTTAAATATAAAACTGTTTTACTTAACTAGAACTATACATCATCGTTCTGCTTGATTAATAATTTAAGAGTTACACATACGCTTTTTTTTTTTAATGAAATTTACTTTAGATTTATGATGCATGTAATTTACAATAGCATTTTCTCAACCGAAAGTTTTTTTTTTAAGTGGAGATATTTCCCCATTCGAATATCAAGATGAATAAGAAGAATTGCCATTTTCAAGGAATGTTCCGTGATTGAAATTTTAAAGATTGGTTTAATGCTTTACTCAAATGAAATAATAATATAATTAAATAAATTTATATTTCGTAAAGTTAGTACTATTTCTTAACTTTATTATTTTTTATAATATGTTTGATCAGATAAATAATTAATTAACTAATTTAAAATATTATTTGACCATCATATAATTATTTGGTAAATGAACTTATTCGATTAGCTTGTAATGCTTTTAGAACACTGTTTTATATAACATTTAAACAAACACATTATTTTACCTTTATTTTCCATTTTTTTTCACTAATTAAAATTTGTCTTTTATCCTTTTTGTTGATCTTTCTTGATAAAAATTCAAAATTATAAAAAAATTATTTATTTTCTAATATTATGTTATTTAATTTTTTATTCAAAAATTAAAATTTTAAATATTTGAATTTTTAAGAAAATTTTTCTTATTTAATTACATTATAATATATTTTTTTGTTGAAATGAAGAAAACATTGCAAAAGCACAAAAAACCTAATTAATTGTCAAAACATCCATTGCTTCCAAAAATAATAGATCACTAAGCACTTAAGTAAGATTCAATAAATTATGAAATATATATATCAAAATTAAAATATAAATCTATTTATATTATCTCATTTTATTTAACAAAATAATTAAAAAGAAAAATAAAATTAAAAAATATTATCTTAACTAAGATGATAAATTTTTTAAAATGAAATAAAATATAAAAACTATTTAAACTTCTAAATTATAATCTAGTAATTAAACTTTTAATTATTTTTAAACTTTTAACTAACTTTTTATCATTTAATTATTTTATCTATTAATTTTATTAAATAGATCTTTTATATATAACCTTAAAATAATATTTATTTTTAAAATGATGGAAATAACTTTCAAAGCTTTACCTGCTGTTGAAACGAGATGAAGGTTAGAAATTAAAGTAGTTTATATAAAATTCTAAATTTAAATCTTATAGTTTTTTATTTGTAGAAAAAAAAAAGATTTTGTAATTGTAAAAAAAAAGAGAAGGATTTGTAATAACATAATTCATGCTCAAGAACATATTCAACACTAACGGAAACTTCATTTATCTAAAGAGCTTGGCCTATTATGACATGTGTTTGTGGATCCGTAGTCTAAAATCTAAATATGACATAAGTACTTTTAAGGTTTCTCTGCAATGATCCATTGTTACACAGTTAAACCGGCACTTCCTTGATTCTATCTTGTGTATATTCAGCCCAACATAATTTATGCCCAACTCAAACGAACAAAACAGAAACCGAAGCAGATCAACACACAATAGTTTATTGGATCCAAAACCATAAGAACAAGAGTACAGGAGCTATAAAACCTTTAAGCTTAGTGCTACACATTAAAACCTTAGAAAAAACAACATAACCCTTACTTATGGGAGTACTTAAAAGAGGAAGTAATTTCGGGAGAGGGGAACAGTGGTGGCTTCGGAGACGCACAGAAGCTTGCCATCTGCTTTAACTGTGTATGATTCTGGGTCCACAGTGATTTCTGGAAGAGCGTCATTGAGTTTCATATCTAGTTTGGTGAGCTTCCTCACATTGCTCACGGCTTCCACCCTTTTGTTCAGACCATATAAAACATTTACTCTTTGGTCTAAAGCTGCCTGTTAGTTAAACAAAAACAATGTGAGTTTTTAATTTTAAGAGAAACAGAATCTTGATATTCTGGTTGTTTATGTAATGTGTGAGGGATAGAGGGTTCCATGCCTTGCTCACAAAAGCTATGGACAAAGCACCCCCAGCCTTTCCAAGCGTTCCATACATAGGCCTCATTTTCACCTACAATATTGTGTTTAGCAAGTTTAGTTGAACAGTTTCATCAAAATGACAATTGCCCAACAACATAGTTTATAAACATTAGTGCAATAGGTTTGACTATTGTCGCCATTCAGCAAATCCTACATAATTTTTAAGTCACACTTCTACTTGAGATGCTTCAATTATAATGAAGAGAGCATGGCTAGCAAGTCTTTCTTGTGGATTTGAATCTTAGGTCAGTATTTAAGGGACCTAATTTTTATAAATGCATTAGCCGATATGAGGTGAGGTGTGTGCCATCAAGAAAACTAAAGAAGACTCCACAGTAGAGGGAATTCAATTCTTTTATGGTCAAGCAAGGAAATATATTAAAACATTTCAGCATTTAAGCACTCTAAACTCCCAAAGCCTAATGAGAGACACCCTGCTTAAAAGCTCAGGCCAAACTAGTCAAATATGAAAATTGTACCGGTTCAGGTGTGGGGATGCTAGCATTTGGGTCACCGATATCAGCCCATGCAACCATACCGCCTTTGATCACCATTTCTGGTTTTGTCCCAAAAAATGATGGCTTCCACATCACAAGATCAGCAAGCTTTCCGACCTACAAAGTTATGCACATAAATGCGGTGATCTAGATAATGCTAAAATTAATAGGTTCAATGTCAGCGTTATAGTTGTTGTCTGATATGTTGAAGTTCAATTATAAGAGAAAAATAAAATTACTCGTATGATACTTAGATGCATAATTATTCAGGTGACTCAATCTCAATTAATCAAAAAAAAAAAAGGAATTTCAATAAGGACCACTTGAATTTAAATGCAGCCACATGAATAGCTGATTATATGCAAGTATTCACTACTATTAGCACTACTCACAAATTATACTACTATCTTTATACAAAAATGGAGATAATGACAATACACAAAAAATAAGAAAGTTTGTGACTTCTGAAATTGGGGTTTACTATTGCAAACCCAGTAAATTCCTACCAACCAACGTGTGTAAGCTTCTACAGTTTCTTTCTTGATGGAAATTCGTTCTAAATTAAAAGCAATATTGTGTGTTCCCCACTCATTTTTTGGGGTGAGATTCCCACATGCTATGGCAAAAGTGTAACTAGAAAAAAAAGGGAAATCAGAGCGACAAATGTTACTTTAATCAGTTAAATGACGAACATATTATATATAATAAGTTATTTTTTAATTTCTTTTTCCTAGAAATTCGTGTTTAAACTCAACAAGTAAATATTTAAACATCGTATATACCTCAACTGAACCAACATATTGTGAGAACCCATTTGCTATGGCTGGATTTATAGTGTATTTTGCAATGTATCGTCTGATCCGAAAGTTGTCATTGTCTGATGAATCACACTTAAGTGGTCCTGTTTGTGCTTTCATCTTATCAGCAGTTTGCCAAGTTCTGCTTATCACCTAAGGAAGAAATGATGAAACATATCTAAGCCTATGATTCTGAAAAGACAAGATAAAAAAAACTATACTTTTCATGGACAATTACTAGTACTACAAACAAAAAACAAATGTTGGAATGTCAAATGACAATTGGAATTTCATTCGGATTCACATGACAACAGCAGGACATAATTCTACTATTCCACAAACATTTTCTACATGGCAAAGTGACTCAGATCTTAAAACACATTGAGAGAAATGCTAAGGGCACACATTATTTCATTTTCAAGACTTAAAATGCAGTCAACCTCCAGTTTTCTTTTATTTGTCTATTTATACAAAAAGCACGTATACTAAGAAATATAATTAAAATTTTTAATTTTCTAAAAATAATTTTTACTTTTCTATTTTACCTTTTATAAAGTTATATTTATCACTTTTCATTTATTATTATTTTCATTATTATTAATTACTAGATGAACATAAGGACAAAATTGAAAAAAAATTAACATTTTCATGAATCTCTAAATAGAAAGATAGTAGAAACATGTTTTTTTTCTATAGGAATGGAAGGAGTATGAAACACCAATTTATTTTTCCAAAATAAAGATGAGTCAAGAATAAAATCTTATGTAGATGGGCAGAACATGGATAAAGGAAGGACCTCTCCAACTCGACCCATAGCCTGTGAATCAGAAGAAATAATGCTAATTGCTCCAATATCGTTCAAAACATCTTCCGCAGCAATTGTTTTTTTTCTTATCCTTGAGTGTGCAAAAGCTAAATCTTCTGGAATTTCCCTATCCAGATGATGGCAGACCATCTGTATTCACAAAGGTCTAAATTGAGAATCAAATGTCAATGTATATATCTTTAGTAATGATTTTCTATCTTACCAACATGTCAAGATGCTCGTCTATAGTATTAGATGTTAAAGGGCGTGTGGGGTTTGTTGATGAGGGTAGGACATTCTTTATACCACATACTTTAATGATATCTGGAGCATGGCCACCACCTGCACCTTCACTGCTCAAGTAAACAACAACATAGAAAAGTCAAGAATCAGCCAAGTACAACTTAGAGCAGAAAACAAAGCCCCATGTGTTTTCAATTTTTTTTAATTTGTGATGACAAGATGTGAGTATGAAATATAAACCATGGTCAACTCATCGCTACCGTGGGAGATGCAAACAAAAATAAACAAAGAATTGAGGTTAAAAAACGGAAAGAAAGCAATATCCATAAGCATAGGACATTGGTAGAACTAAGAAAATTGTTATAGGAAACAATCACCTATTTACATGACAGATGGTATCACATTCAATAGAAGTGGAAAACGAATGTTGTACCAACAATATATGTTAGCATCTTTCTTTATGCTAATAATCCTATAGAATAAATTTTACATGTCATCTCTGAGATTTAAACAAGGGGAACAGTTTCAAAAGTTAGCATATACCTGTGGTAAGTATGAATAGTTCTTCCTTTAAATGCTGCAATACTATGTTCCACAAATCCAGCTTCATTTAAGGTGTCAGTGTGTATATTAATCTGTCATCGTAAAAGTTAGTAGCAGAAATCAATTAAAAGTATAACTGAAGATGTATTGAAGAAAACTATGCCTGGATATCATGATGTTCAGCAATAGTCAAGCAATTGTCTATTGCCGCTGGTGTACTTCCCCAATCCTCGTGCAGCTTTAGTCCCATTGCTCCAGCCTTGATTATTTCATGTAGTTCATCAGGCTTGGAACTACTCCCCTAAAATAACCAATGGAAATTTTAATTGGCTTATTTGAACAAAGAAAGGTTTTCTAAAGGTTCATCACAAAAACATTTCTCGTAGAAAGAAAAATAACTTCACAATATATGCCAAGAAAAGCATGAAATATAACAACAAAGAAAATTGAAAACACACTTTGCCAGTAAAACCAAAGTTTAGAGGCAGGTCATCTGTTGATTGCAGCATTAGTCTCATCTGTGTTGGTGAAGGAGTACAAGTTGTGGCACGTGTTCCAGCAGCTGGTCCGGTTCCACCTCCCACCAATGTTGTGATGCCTACACACAGTACAAAAGGATTCAATAAATTCCATTAAATTCATCTATATAAACTGGTATTTACCCTGTGAAAAAGGAGATGAGGGAAGCAATGTAAGCAAGAATTTCTCTCCCCTTTAACAAAAGATTGGGAGTATTATTCATGAGAGAAAGTAAAAGCAACAAATGTGACCAACCTACACTGCCTAGTTAAATTCTCCTTGGTACGTAATTTTAGCAGCCATAAATTGGCAATTAGAACGCTACACTATCAATTGTTTTTCAAATCATCTTAAAAATTCTAATCAATTTAAACTGTTTCATCCTTGTTTTGAAACAAGGATCAATATGGTCCCTCAAGTTTTCATATACATCGTTTTGTTAAAGGGGAGAAAAACTCTTGCTTACATTGCTTCCCTCATCTCCTTTTCAAAATGAATCAAGAGTGATTGATGTTTGGGAGAAGAAGTAATCTGATCAAAACCAAAATCTTGAATGCATAGAGATATAGCAAAAGCACAACCAAATTACCAAGCATCTACCAAATTTGTCATATGCATACCACTCATTAATACATCATACGAGCGTTCATTAATATTTAAAGATACCCGCAATGAACTCTTTCAGTAAAAAAATGCTTCTAGTTATAAAACTCACCACTTGATATGGCCTCATATACTAATTGAGGACATATATAATGTACATGACAATCTATTGCCCCGGCTGTTACAATCAATCCTTCTCCAGCAATAACTTCAGTGTTAGCCTGGATATGGATGACATCACAACATGCAAATAAGTTTTGTCAAGATATAATAAGTACATGAATTTAGGATAAGGTTAGTGCTATAGATTTCAAGAAGGGAACTTACCCCAATGATCATATTAGAAAATACGCCATTCATGATGTCTGGATTTCCTGCTTTTCCAATAGAGGCAATAAGGCCATCTTTAATACCTATATCTGCTTTGATGATTCCAGTATAATCAATTATCACTGCATTGGTTATAACAGTATCCAAGGAGATAGCAGGTGGATGCCCACATGATTGACCCATTCCATCTCTTATAACTTTTCCACCTCCAAAAACACATTCATCACCATAAAGAGCATAATCCTTTTCAATTTCAGCCAACAAATTGGTGTCACCAAGACGGATTTTGTCACCAGTAGTTGGACCATACTTGTTTGCATATTCTTTACGATGAATGAATGTGTTGAAAGGACAGTTCGGGTCTTCCTTGGTAAATCCTTCACTGAGAAATTTACATTTAAGGTAAGAAATCTTCTTTTATTAAAAAATATGCAAATGTTAAAGATGTGAGCAAAGGTATATAACAGTGACTTAAGCAACAAATGATAAACCTTGCATCTTTCTCTTCCTCGTGTCCAAACCCCCTTGAGCGCACAGCATGCATGGCTGCTTCCAAATTGGTTTCATTGACTGGACCATCAGCAATGGCATTACCTCCTCTGATGACTTTGTTACCTTCAATGCTTACAAGCGTAACACTTTTACAATCCCCTGGCTTATAAGGATAAATATGTTTGGGCTAATCATTTAGAATCTAATACATGAATAAGCTCAATTTAACATGTTAAACCAGTTCACACATTAAATATAATAAATTCAACAATCAGTAATAATTTAGAATTTTACCTCAAAACGAACAGCAGTCCCTGCAGCTATATTGAGGCGCATGCCATAGGCTTTCCTTCGATCAAAAGTCAAGTATGGATTTACTTCAATAAAATGATAGTGGCTGCCTACCTGAAATTAACATAAATATTATGCGATGGTTTCTTCAATTATCTTGGAAAAACTAACAAGAAACCAATTTGCTTGGATATTTGAACCCCTTAAACTTTCTCAATTATTCTGACAAGTTTTGAATTGTAACAATATTTGATCTGACAAGAAAGAAACAAATTGAAAAGCCTTTGGTTCCTAAAATAGTAGTAGACCAGAGGTGAACAAAATTTGTTAAAATTTGTAACACTTGAATTTAAAGAGACCAACAACGTGCACATACTCAGATTGAAGTCTTTAAAGTTAGAGGACCTTGATAACCATTTAAAACCTCCTTGGCGTCCATTAAGTATCTCGTGTGTAATAAAGAAGTTAAAGAAAACAGCCTATTACACTGCATTTAGAAGCATTGATCGTACAAGTAACTAGAGCATATCCTGAGTATATTTAACATTGCATAAATCAGTTTGACATTTTAAGGAAGAAAAAAAAAACAGTAAAAAAATGTTAAAAATGGTAAGGTGGTAGGCACAACACAGTGGCAAAAATCTTAAGGCAAACACCTGAATTGGCCTGTCTCCTTTGCTGGTAACTTTCAGAATCACTGCTTTCCTTCCAATGTTAAGAGTAAGACATTCGTCTTCACATAGTATTTCACCGGGAATTCTATTATCTTCTTTTGTCTCAGCAAACTTGTCGAGTGAAGGTACTGCAAACACATTTTCCACCCATCAAGAGAAATACTAATGTAAGTGCCGAATAAAACTGTACTTGTGCATATCCAAAATCATAAGTAGACTCTACTAGAAAAGTTTTCAAACCATATTGTAGTACGGGAGATTGTAAATTGCTTTCCAAGATTTATGTTGTTTTTGCAAAATATTTGGAATGAACTTAAGCCAAAAGGGAATATAAATTGGTTAATGTGTGTGTTGTTAAATAAAGGTTGAGGGGCATTTGCAATGAACAAAGGAAGTGCTTATAAGGAAAGACTGCCCTGCTACCCAACTTGCATTCTATACTAGCCCCATTCATGGAGACATGCCTAAAATGAGTATTTAACATTTTGGAGCAATGTTGTGACCATGTGTTTCAAGCAATTACAGTCAATTAAGCTATTTTTCCTCCATAAAAAAAAGGGCAAACCATCATTGGATGGTCAATAATCTTTTCTCGAAATCTTTTTCTTCAAATTACTTCATAGCGATTCAAACCTCCCATAATTCAGTATCAAAATCAGAAAACAGATTTGTCCTTTCCCAATAAACAGAGGAAACGCTGATTATAAACCAAAACAGAAAAATATTACTACTCACATTCATTTTTTTTATTTGTCTATTTTTTTGAAAAAAAATATATATTTCTATATCTATTTACTGAAAAGTTTTAGACAACATATTATCTTTCTCATCAAAACTGACTCGAGACATGAGCAATTAACACCCATACCTAGCATGCGACTTTTGTAACCCCTCCCCAACACACGCACGCACACACATGTAAATGTTAAAAATTTATATTGAATAAATATCATTTAACATAAAAAGATATTATTAATTTATATTTTAGAATTTTAGATAGCTATCAACAACATGTTAAGAAAATAATTAATTGTTAATTATTAGATTTAATATGAGTAATGTATCTTTAACCAAAAATAATTTTTTCTTTAATAATAATTATAAATTAGTTATTTAGTATAGCTTTAATGTGCCTTTTATATTGATGGTTTGAATTTATTTCAAACTTAAAATTTTGTAAAAGATATTATAAATGTAAAAATTTAGAATCTATTTTAAATATTAAATTTATAAAAAAGTAAATTGTTTTCTAAATTAATGGATATTTTATTAGAGATAATCATGTTTGAGATTGAAACTTCTACGCTATGATGGAGTTGATTCTATTAACAAGATTTTTATACAATACTCGAATCCCAGACTTTGCTTAAAGAAAATTAAACATGTATTACTTGAGCAAATCACTATTTGTTATTAACTATTCTTACTATTGCAACTTTAGTAGAAAATAATTTTTCTAAACTAATTTTTTATAGGATTTTCTAAATAAGAAATTAATATATTTTTTAAATATATTAAAAATATTAAATAATTAATTTATTTTATAAGGTAAAGGAATCAATTCTAAACTTGATAATATAAAGTTAATAGTTGATTTTACATAGTAAAAAGTAAGAAAAAGAAATTAGAAAAAATATTTATTGCACATTATTAAAAGCCCTAATGTAATTTTTGTCTGCGGTCTCAAATAGGTGTGAGGCCGTTTTCAATTATGTTGTTTTCTCTATTTAATTATCAAATATTTTACATTCTTATTATAAATAAAAAATAAATAAAAGTGAACAATATGTTATAAAGTTAAAATAATTTTAAGATAAAAATATCAACCTTTATTTATAAATTTAAATTATTGTTTTAAAAAATAAAATGGTTAACGAACTCCACTCTTTCAATTAAGATACTTTCTATAATTTTTTTCCTTTATAAAATAAGACTTCTACACAAAGTATGAAAGCAAATTTTTTTTTCTAAATTCTTAATTTTAATTTTAATTTTAAAAATAATAATTATTTTTATAATTAAAATTCAAATATTGATATTATCATTTTAAATCCAAATCAACTATTCTCTGATATTTTATCCAAATTATTTTTAAATAAGCTTATAATAATATTAAGATATATTTAATTTAATAGAATGGAATAATATTATTACTAATATCAATATTACTATTTTTAATTTATTTTTATTTATAATTTTTTAAAATAAAAAATACCTCAACAATAAGTAGATAATTATAAAAACAAATATTTCTTTTTATTTGTTCTTTCAGAAAAAAAACATCTAAAATTTAATTTCCTATTTTATCCTTTATAAATTTTATTTTTTAATATATAAAGATATATAATAAAAAAATTATACTAATGTAATCAACAAATTGACGCGTATTATTTTAAATAAAAAATTACTATACATAAATTCTTATGACATATTTTTGGACACATTTAAAAAAATTATTACAAATTTTATACTACAATATTTTTATTAATTAATAAACCGATACAAGGACATAAATAAAAAAATAATTAATATTCTCTTCAATTTAAAAGCGAAGAAGTAATTAAATATAAGAGATAGTTGGCTTAGGAAAGTCATGTTTGATTCAAATGGATAAGCAGGGGCATACGTAGGTATAGCATGCTCCCAGCTGGAAACACTCCATGTAAAAAAACTAACAAAATTTCAATTTTCAAGTTCAAAGTAGAAGCGAACCTGGAAGCAAGGAACCGAATAATGCTTCTTGGAGCTCTCCATTCTCACGTGAAATCGGATCATGAACTGTGACTAATTTGGTGCCATCAGGAAAGGTAGCTTCAACCTATATTAAAATTTAAACATAATACCAATATAATGACTCTAAAATCTCTGTTAATCACTATAACAGTAGAAGGATAGGGGGAGCGTACTAAGATAAATTACGACAAAAAACTGATACACTAATCCATTTAATTTGAAGATTTCAGACCCACAATATTGAGTATTAACCTTTATTTTTATAAAAAATATATTTGTAGTTTGAATTATAGCAGCAGAAAGAAAGATTGTCATTAGTAACAAGTTAACTGAACTAATGATTTTCATGCAATGTCAACGATGGTATTTGTGATAGTGCTTAATTTTATTGGCAGATCATAGCTACATTGCCATAGCGAAACAAATACCTGAACAGCATTCAAGAGATGCGGAACCGCTGGAAGAACTTGTCTCCTGTTAAAAACGGTTTATTCAGCTTTTTCTAGTTCACAAATTTCTTAATCATAAAAAATGCACGGAGTTCATTCATAAAATGAGATAAAACTGTTATCTAACAAGCTAGAGAGGGGAAAAGAAGAAAGATCATCAGCATAGATACGTCATATACCTTCCCAATAGATGTTGCCCCAAGCACATTAGTTGTGCCACAGTCTTTTCACCATCACGAGCATATTCCATAATCTATACAAAAACACGAGGAAACAATCAATTCATTAAGTACAGGAGCAATTTGAATTCGCTCTATCTATTTTTTAATGATCAATGCAACAAAGTACCGAACAATTGCCGATGGTGAATCTTAATTGGAATAGACTTGTTTAATGTGCGCAATATAACATTGATTATAGAGTTATGTTAAGAAAAATGAAAAACTATATAGAAGTGGAAACGAACCTGAGAGGCTATGAGAGCCACAGCTTCAGTATAATTCAGTCTTACGCCACGAGCAAGACGTTTCTGAGCGAGGTACCCTGCATTGTGCAGACCTAGTTTCTCCACCTCTCGAGGACTCAGCTTCATTTTCAGCGTTCAAAGTCCTAATCCTAAGAAACAGAAGCTGAAAACAAAATGAAAATTTTTATAGGGGAAAAAAAAGAACGATAGCTAAAGCTTGTTTCTGTTTTGGTGATTATATAATAATAACTTACTTAAATAGATTATGGAATTGGAGAGTGTCAGAAGAGTATGGCATTGATGGCTCTTACTTATAGCAGAAATTTTAGCCTCTATCCACAACGAGTTGAGAAAATTTCATGAAATTGTAGACACAAAGTGCCACCTTGCAATAGAAGCTGCACAGGATGCCACCTTGAAGTAGAAGCTACATGCATTTGCACAATTGCACCGCGTGTGTGGGCACTCTTCACTCTACTCTCTCTCTCGGCAATGAAAGTGTTTTAACGAAAATTATTGAGATACATATCTACCTTAACTCCACTCATTTACTACATCTCATTAATTAACGGCTGTGATTCATTTAGATAGGTAAAACTATCATAGATATGCAACTCAATCATTTTTTTTAATAAGAAATATTTCGTTTAATAAAGATGGTTAAGAGCTAAAACATCCGTCAAACTTATTGTACAATTATCTTAGGGACCATGTGAGCATTTTGTTTATGAAATTTTTTTTTTATTGAATTATCAATCATTCAATTAAAATTTGTTAGTGTATATTTTTAATGTTAATAATTAATTAAAATAAATTATTTTAATTAAAATTAAGTTAAGATTTAATTTTACTTAAAATTTTATTATTAATTAATTAAAAATTTAAATTGATAAATTTTAAGCGGATAATTCAAATTTTATATGATAAATTTGATTTAACTTCAAGAATTTTTCTTTGTTAATTATTAATTTTATTTAATGAAATTTAAAATAATTTATAAAATTAGTAATTGATAAACACTTAATAATTCATTTTAAATATCATTTTCATGAAGGTGAGATACGATTCTCTTACAGTATTGCCAAGCTAGGCATTCGGTTCATTCATGGACAAAATTTTCTTTCGCTATCATTTTGGGCTCCTTCTACACGTAACGTGATTCTCTCGTCCCGTGAGTCTGCCCTGCTCCAATTCCAATGCAATGGGCAAAACCGAGACATTTTTTATTTTTTCCCCTATATATATATATAGGAGAAAAAAAAAAAAAAAAAAATATATATATATATATATATATATATATATATATATATATATATATATATATATATATATATATATATATATATATATATATCATGCTCAACTGAAAGGAAAAAAAAAAAACACATAGCAGGCCAACACACTTAAGTTTGTTGAATTATTGAATCCGAAATCATAAGAATTGGAGTTGGGGAACTAAAAAATTTTATTCGTAGTCCATATTAGGCCATCTCCAAGGAGTTGCTTATGTATAATATCATTAGCTAATAAAAAATTTTAAAAGGAAAAGTTGATTAAATATTTTTTTATATTTTAAGTTGCTTAAAACCTTTTATATAATAAAGGAAATTGTAGTTATTCCATTGCAGATGACCTTAAAACCTTACAGGGAATGATATGTTTGTTATTTTTTTATAAAAAGAAAGAGAAAAATATAATGTAAAAAAATATATTAATATTTTATTAAAATATTTTATATAAACAATAAAAATTGAATCAGTTAACAAATTTTTATTTTGGAAGAATAACAACATTATTTAAAATTTAAAAATAATTTTAAACAAATTACACTTTAATTTAATTATTTATTATACGATAAATAAATTTATACAAATTAGAAAATATATTTGACTCAATCATCTATGACAAGATAAAAAAATCTCTATAAACTAGGAAACATATTTTAACTTAATTATTGGAGGCACACCTTTAGTAAATCTCCTCCTCTCACTTGATTTTCAAAGTTTTAAATTTAGCTTTTCGAAAAACTTTTGTTAAAGCATCGACACTTTAATTTTCGGCTTTGCAATAAATTAATTTAACTTCTCTTTCTCTTTACACATCTCTTAAGAAAAATAACCTAATCTTAAAATGCTTAGTCATGTCATAAAAAACAAGATTATTTGAAAGGTAAATAGTCACTTGATTATCAATAAAAAATTGTGTTGACTCCTTTTGCTCAATATATAAATCAACAAGTATATGCTTAGGCTAAATAAATCGATTCATAACTCCTTTGATGAATCTCATATAAAGATCTTATATGTTTGACAAGAATGTTATCAGCATCATCATCAAGAAATTGTGAGAATTTTGGTAACTACTTCCTTATTGATTCCTCCCCATCAAATTTAGAGCATAACTTTTAACTCTCATTTTTACCCTCAATACATCTCTATCCTTTACGTTCTTTACCAATTGTCTTCAAATATCAATTTGAACTCTTTTTTCTACAAGTTGTGCAACACTGAGCAAACTTCGGTCAATGTCAAGCACATGTAAAACGTCAAAGATATACTTGAAACATGTCAAACTTTTAATAGCAGTGGTCCATTTTCGCTTGACGAAATTACCATTTCCAATTTTAACTTTGGAAATGATAGTTTTATTAATCTCTTTAAAAAGCTTCTGATTTTTGGTTACATGATTTGTGAAACCATTGTCTATTAACTATAAATCACTGGAACTTTTGTTTGTACCAAAACATGTTGCAACAAAGAGTTGTTCATCTTCTTCTTCCGTAGTCACCTTGCATGCTCCGATGTAGACTTGCAAATTCACTCTACATGTCTCATATTGCCATATTTTCTACACTTCTACCAACATCTTCTCCCAGTTTGTCTTATTACAATGTGGATAAGGAGGAAAAGTCTTACCCTCCTCTTGATTGGAGTCTTCTGTTTTTTATTCTACCATTTATGTTTCTTTCTATTTAGTGCTGCTCTTGTCTCATCATTCTTCCCTGAGCCTGCAAAGCACTTGTCAACTCTACCAAGGAGATGTTTGGCAGGTCTTTTAACTCCTCCAATGCTAATATCTTCGATTCATATTTTTTTGGAACAGTGACAAGAATTTTTGCACAATTCTCTCATTCGGAAAGTCCTTACTAAAAAGCTGCACTGTCTCCTTCATGCTCTGCTCTTGTCAAGTTAAGGGCTTGCATGCCTTTGGTTCTCTCACAACCATCATATTCTGATTTGAGATACTCCAAAATGATTTTGGGAGGCTTTAAGTTCATAATTTTTGTAAATATTATTTTTGATACTACAGAACTTTCTTTCTTTGTGAGTTTGAGCCATGGTGAAATTTTTAAGTAGCTCAAAAAGGCTGTAGCCATCTTTTACTGATTCTCAAAGATCTAATGCTTTAAGATAAATAGTCATTCTTATAATCCATAATTCATACTCCCCACCATTAAAAGTGGGTGTACTAATTATGTGTGATGTATCTCCTTCCATTTTTTGTTTTTCACAAATCCCTCAAAGACAATGACCTTGATACCAACTTGTTGTTTTTTGTGTATAAGAGAAGAAAAAAAAGTATAATGTAGAGAAAAAAAAATATATTGATATTTTATTAAAAGACTCTATATAATAAACAAAAACTATAAAAACTATATCAGTTATCATCAAACCTTTATTTTGTAGACATAACAATATTATTTAAAATTTTAAAAAAATCACACTTTGACTCAATATAAACAAATCCATACAAATTAGGAAACATAGTTTAACTCAATCACTAATTATAGGATAAACAAACCCATACAAACCAGAAAACACACTGACTCAATCAGTTATTAAACACACTTTCACTCAATCAGTCATTGTAGGTGCATGTTTAACAATAATTAACCTTAATTTGTAGGAGTACTTAAAAGATGAAGTAATTTTGAGAAAGTGGCAAAGTGGTGACTGCCTCGCTGGAGAGAGCCTGGCCATCTACTGTAACTGTGAATGTTTCTGGGCACACAGTGATTTCTGGAAGAGAGTTATTGAGTTTCAAGTCTAGTTTGGTGAGCTTCCTCACATTGCTCACGGCTTCCACCCTCTTGTTCAGTCCATATAAAACTTTCACTCCAAGGTCTAAAGCCGCCTGTTTGTGAAACAAAAACAATGTGAGTTTGTAATTTTAAGAGAAACAAAATCTTAACATTCGGGTTGTTTATGTAATGTGTGAGGGATTGAGGGTTCCATGCCTTGCTCACAAAAGCTATGGATAAAGCACTACCAGCCTTGCCAAGTGTTCCATACATAGGCCTCATCAGCACCTACAATATTGTGTTTAGTAGTTTAGTTGAACAGTTTCATCAAAATGACATTTGCCTAACAATTAAAAACTTTATCAACGTTAGTGTAATATGTTTGACCATTGTTGCCATTCAGCAAATTCTACATAATTTTTCAGTCCCACATTTACATAATAAAAAATAAGCATGATTGACCAACAAGTCTTGCCACATAATTCAAGGAGATCAACAATAAATTAAACTTATATAACCCAAGTCACCGTAGTGGTTAAGGAGATGTGCTCTTTGTCTTGGAATTTCAATCTTAGGTTAGCACTCCAGGGAATTAGTTTTCCTAAATGCATTAGCCAATGTGGGGTATGTTTCTTTTAATATAAGAAAACTAAAATAGACTCCACAGAATAGGCAACTGGTCAAGTCAAGAAATATATAACATTTCAACATTTAAGCACTCTAAGCTCAAAGAGATGAGAGGTATCCTACTTAAAACTCAAAGCTAATCTAGTCAAATATGAAAGCTTTACCGGTTCAGGTGTAGGTATGCTGCCATTTGGGTCACCCATGTCAGCCCATGCAATTGAACCACCTTTGATCACAATGTCTGGTTTTGCCCCGAAAAATGATGGCTTCCAAATCACAAGATCAGCTAACTTTCCCACCTGCATTGGTAGGTGCATATATAAATGCAACGATAAAGATAATGCTAAAATTATTAGGTTCAACATAGCTTAACAGTTGTGTCCTCTCATATATATATATATATATATATATATATATATATATATATATATATATATATATATATATATATACAAGTTTGAAGTTAGATTATGAGAAAAAGAAAAAAACTACTTGTATAATATTTAGATACACAATTGTATGGGTGGCTCAAACTAAATTAACTTGGAAAATGAAAGTTCAATAGGGATCATTAAACTCAAACCCAGCCACACAAATAACTGAGCATATTCAAGTATTTACCAATTATTAGCACTATCATACATTATACTACTATCGTTATCTAAAAATGGAGCGACTAAGAGTACATATAAGAAACAGAGGAAACACGATTCTTGTAAATTCCTACCAACCAATGTGTATATGCTTCTGCAGTACTTTTCCTGATCTAAATCCCTGGACAGTTTAAGTATTGATGACCCTTGCAATCATGTTTTTTTCTCCAGAAAATCACAAGTATTTTCTGCATTTTTTCCCCTCTCATGCATGAGATAGCCATAGGCTATAGCAACGTGTGACATAAAGAAAAAGATACATAAAGCTTATCTTAATCAGTTAAACAACAAATACGTTGTATAGATCTTAGGTTTTCTCTTTTACTAGAAAGTTCATGCTTAAATTGAGAAAGTAATAAAAAATATTAAATATTATACCTCAACTGAACCAACATATTGTGAGATGCCATTTACTATGGCTGGATTTATAGTGTATTTTGCAATATATCGTTTGATTCGAAAGTTATCATTGTCTGAACCATCAGGCTGAAGTGGTCCTCTTTCTGCCTTCATCTTATCAGCAGTTTGCCAAGTGCAGCTTATCACCTAAAAAAATAAATGGAACAATAAATTTAAGCTCAATAAACTAATTAAAAAACTAGATTGTTGTTGACTGTTACTACGGACAAAGGAAAAAAGAGGGAATGTGTAAAGATAGCTTTAGGAATTACATACAATGATGTTTATATTACAACAGTTTCTACTGTTCTACAAACATTTTCTATATGATAGGAGAGATCTTTGGGTTTGGTATTAAATATTATATAAACAGACTGAACTTGAGTAAAGGAACAACCTCTCCAATTCGACCCACAGCCTGTGCATCAGAAGATATAATGCTAATTCCCCCAATATCGTGCAAAATATCTTCAGCAGCAATTGTTTGTTCTCTTACCCTTGAACTTGCAAAAGCTAAATCTTCTGGAATTTCCCTATTCAACTTATGGCAGACCATCTGTATTTCAAAAAAGTCTAAAATTGAGAATCAAATGTCAGCGAAATGTACATAATTAATTACTACATGGTTTATATCTTACCAGCATGTCAAGATGCTCATCTACGGTATTAGATGTTAAAGGGCGTGTGGTGTTGGTTGATGAAGGTAGGACATTTTTCATACTACATACTTTGATGATATCTGGAGCATGACCACCACCTGCACCTTCACTGCTCATGTAAACAACATAGAAAAATCAAGAAATAACCAAGTACAAGTTAGACCAAAGAACAAAAAACCTCATAGTGTTTTCAATTCTTAATGGAGATGGCAAGATGTGAACATAAACCATGCCCAATTCACCATGTAAGAATGTAAAAAAAAATGTTAATATTAATAAGTGGGAAGAGAGAAATATGTATATGCACTAAGTAGAAGGAGTGAGAAAATCTATTCTAGGAAAAACAAAGGTTTTAACCTATCACCTACTTACAATACAGACAGGATCAAATCTATAAGTTGTACCAACAAATATACATTAGCTCTTTTCCCTATGCTAATACTCCTGTGTAATGAATTTTACAAATCATGTCATGTTCGAGCTTTATACAAGGGAAATAGAAGTTTGCATATACCTGTGGTAAGTATGAATAGTTCTTCCATTAAATGCAGCAATAGTGTGTTCCACGAATCCAGATTCATTTAGGGTGTCAGTGTGTATATTAACCTGTTATTATAAAAGTTAGCACCATATATTGATAAAAATTATAAAAGAAAATGTATTTAAGAGAGTTATGCCTGGATATCATGTTGTTCAGCAACAGCCAAACAATTATCTATTGCAGCTGGCGTGCATCCCCAGTCCTCATGCAGCTTCAGTCCCATTGCTCCAGCCTTGATTATTTCATGTAGTTCATCAGGATGTGAACCACTCCCCTAAAGCAACCAATGGAATGAGTAATTAACTTATTTAAAAAAAGAGAGAAATTTTCAGGTCTATCACAAGCCATTTAGCAAGAAACAGGAAAAATAACTTCACAGTATGCAAAGAGAAAGCTAGGCACAAACAAAACAGAAAAATGAAAATACACACTTTGCCAGTGAAACCAAAGTTTAGCGGAATGTCATCTGTTGATTGCAGCATTAGCTTCATCTGAGTTGGTGCCGGTGTACAAGTGGTGGCACGACTTCCATCCGTTGGTCCTGTTCCACCTCCTACTACTGTTGTGATGCCTACATACATAGTACATAAGGACTCAATAAACTCCAACAAATTATTCTGCATAAACTGAAATCTACCCTTTGGAAAAAGAAATAAGGGACAGATGCAGAAGAATTTCTCTCTTTTAACAAAAAGATGGTGTGTTATTCATGAGGAAAAGTAAAATCAACAAATTTGATTAACCTTCATTTAAAATTTATGTTCTCCTTTGAGTGGCCTTATAATAGGCAATTGGAAACCCAACACTATCAATTGTTTTTCAAATTAACTTTGTAAATTCATACATGATAATTGTCATTGAAACTATTAGAATTCAGGCTTAGCCTAACTCAACACAAAAATTAGCTCAAATGGGTGAGAATTGTCCCTCACTTTATATACACATGGTTAGTCATATCTCTAAACAATGTGAGACTTTGATACACTCCTTTCGCACCCAGGATAGGACTGGACATTTGGAATGTGAAATTTGCAAGACTGAACATTTGCAGATAGCTCATTAACAAATCTAGGATAGACTCTAATACCATATTAGAATTGAGTTCGAGCTTAACTCAACTCCATAAGTTAGCTCATGTGGTGAGAATTGTTCCCAACTTTATGACCTTTCTAATTAGAGATGAGGGGCAAGAGAGTACATTTTATCAATTTGATTTTCTTTTAGCAAACAAGATTTCAAGGGTCCTTTATGGTCAAGTATAATCAAATGGAATTGAAATGGAGGTTAGAAAAATTTCATTTTGGGAGTCAAACAGAATATGCAACATTGTTTTAGTGCAAACCAATAACTAATATGGGTTATCAAGAATCTTCAATCAATATAGGTATAGCATAAGCACAGTTAAATGATCAAGAATTTACCAAATTTTTCATCTAAATACCTAGTCATTAATACATCACATGAGCATTAATTAAGATTTAAATACATGTGTAATGAACTCTTTCAATAGGAGTTGGTTATGAAACTCACCACTTGATATGGCCTCATCAAGTGATTGAGGGCATATATAATGAACATGACAGTCTATACCCCCAGCAGTTACGATCAACCCTTCTCCGCATATAACTTCAGTATTAACCTTGATACGAATGACAAGCAAATAAGTGGTGTTAATTAGATAATGGTGTATGAATATAGTTCATGGCTTCAGATCTCTGGAAGGGAACTTACCCCAATGATCATATTAGGAAATACACCATTCATGATGTCTGGATTTCCTGCTTTTCCAATAGAGGCAATAAGGCCATCTTTGATACCTATATCTGCTTTGATGATTCCAGTATAGTCAATTATCACTGCACTTGTTATAACAGTATCCAAGGACATAGCAGGTGGATGCCCACTTGATTGACCCATTCCATCTCTTATAACTTTTCCACCTCCAAAAACACTTTCATCACCATAAAGGGCAAAATCCTTTTCAATTTCAGCAATCAAATCAGTGTCACCAAGACGGATTTTGTCACCAATAGTCGGACCATACTTGTTAGCATATTCTTCACGAGGAATGGCTTTGGTGAAAGGACAATCAGGGTCTCCTGTGGTAACACCCTCACTGGGAAATTATAAGGTAAGAAATATTCAGTTATTCTTATACGCAGAATTGATAAAGATGTTAACAAAGATATAACAATAACTTCAAAAACAAATGATAAACCTTGCATCTTCTTCTTCCTTATGTCCAAATTCCCTTCTGCACACAATCTCCATAGCTGCTTTACAATTGGCTTCATTAACTGGACCATCAGCAATGGCATTACCTCCTCTAATGATTTTGTTACCTCCAATGCTTACAAGATTAACAGTTTTATGATCCCCAGGCTAGTAAGAGTAAAGATGTTTGGAGGTAATCGTTTAGAGTATAATAAATAAATTAGTTCAATTATTAAATATGTTAAACTAGCTTACATTTATTAAATATAATAAATTAGAAAAGTAGCAACAATGTAGAATTTCACCTCAAAGCGAACAGAATCCCCTGCAGCTATATTCAGGCGCATGCCATAAGCTTTCCTTCGATCAAAAGTCAAGTATGGATTTACTTCAATAAAATGATAATGGCTCCCTACCTGAAATTTTTACAAATAATATAGAATGTGTGTTTCAATAACTTGTAAGAGACTAACAAGAAACCAATTTGCTTTGATATTTAAAACCCTAAACTCTATCCATACTTTTGACTAGTTTCCATAATTGAACCAATATTGGACCGGGCAAGAATGAAACTCAAAAGTTTCAGGTTCCTGGCATAAGTTGTAAAAAAGTTGTCATCGTCTGCAACACTTTAACCAAAGGCCAACAACATGCTCAAACTCATATTCAAGTCTTTAGAGGACTTTGAAAACCATTGAAATCCTAAAGTAAATGATCAGCAAACAATGTAAGGAAACCAATGTGAACAAAGTAGCACTCATTGACATGACTTCATCATTTCAGATGTTACAAAAAGGAAAAGACAATAGCTAATCACACTGCTTTTAGAAGGACACGCTATATAAAACTAGAGCAAATAATGAGCATTTTTAAAATTGCATAAATGTTTGACATTTTAATGCAGGAAAAAAGAAAAGTACAAATTTCATCCAAAATGCAAAGGTGGTAAGCACAACATAATGGCAAAAATTTTGAATATAAGGTAAACACCTGGATTGGCCTGTCTCCATGGTTGACAACTTTGAGAAATACTGCTTTCCTTCCAGGGTTAAGAGTTAGTCTTCCATCTGCACATATTATTTCTCCAGGAATTTTATGCTCTTCTTTACTCTCAGCAAACTTGTCAAGCGAAGGAACTGCAAACACATTTTCCTCCCATCAAAGGAACAGTAATTTAAGCACAAAATCCTTCGTATACTTGTGCATTCATAACTGTAAGTAGACTACTAAATGTTTTCAAACCATCTTACAATACAGGAGATCACAAAAATGTTTTCCAAACTTTATTTTGTTATTGCTAGATGTGCGCATGTGTGTACTATAAGGCATCCTCCTAATAATTTGTATAAGACTTGATAGATTTTAATCCTTCGTTTTATACTTAATTTTTATTTTAGTTTCTATTATTTTTTCATGTTTCTTATCCTTTATTTTATAAAAGTTGCATATTTTAATTTCTAATGTTAAATTTTAATTTAAATAATGTTTTGTTGAACAAATATCTTCTAGTGAAAGTTGCATCTGTGTTTAACTGTTTATATTTTTAGTTTCTAAAAGTTTCGTCTGTGCATACAATTTGATCTTTAAAAGTGTGTCTACACTTTGATTTATGAATACGTTAACTTGATCATATTGTCATATATATTTTTTAAAATAAATAAAATTATCATATTTAAGGATCAAATTATATAAATTGGTAGATAGCGTTAAGAACTAAAGTGTAGAGAATGTTAAGTGCAGTATCAAAGTCAACAACTTAAATAAGACGATTAAAATTATAAAAAAAATGATAGAAACTAAAAAATTAAGTGTAAAATGAGATATTAAACATTTGATCGAACCTTTATATAATATATTGGGATTTATTATCATACACCTACTTAATTTTTTACAAAATATTTTAGCGAACTATATTTTAAGTAATATTTTAGAAAAGTTAAATTTATAATTTGATAATATATTTTTTCTAAAATATAGGAAGTTAGCAACCATGACTGTTAATAGACACACACTTATTTTTAAAAAAATGTTAGGCTGCTACATTTTTTATGTATTTTAAAAATATAAAAAATTATAATTTACTAGTATATTTCTATTGAAAATGAAGTAATATATATTAACAAAGTCTGTATATACTCGTTTCTCCTTTTTATTTGTTTAATTAGAAAAATATATATAAATATTAAAAAATATAATTAATATTATTAACTCATTAATTTTTTTTAGATTTATTTTTTATATATAAAATTTAGTTTTATTTTTTTATTTATTACAATTAATAGAAATAAAGGTATATATAAAAAAAAATAATTAATACTTTCTTAAAAATTTAACCAGATTAATATGAACAATTTTTTTCTATCCTTTCTGAAGTATAGAAAGTAACCGAGAAAGGCTTCTAAACTTCACAAATTAATTAACAAACATTATTTAGTTGTGCACTATTAATTTAAAGAAATCCTAGTTGTTACGTTAATTATAGTAAAAAAATTTATAATTAAAAAGTGAGCCTAATATTATTTTAAAACAAATGAAATTAAATATATATTATCAATTACGAATTTTGAAAAAATCATCTTCACTAGTGTTAAATGACCGCCCCCCTCCCCCTCCCCTCAAAACTTTTAATGAGTCAAGATCCATCACCAGTACTATTGCTTTCAAAATAAACAATGGAAACACAGATTATTAGCCCAAACAAGAAAAAAAAATGATATAAAAGAGTTTTCACGATAATGGGTAAAAACTAAATAAATAAATAAAAGACAGACTTGGGAAAAGTCGTGTTTGATTCAAAGAGTAAGTAAATGACACACGTATAATGTCAATTTTGTGAGATTTGTGAGAAAATGTCAATTTTTAAGATCAAAGTGGGAGCGAACCTGGAAGAAAAGAACCATATAATGCTTCTTCTAGATCTCCATTCTCATTCGCAATCGGATCATGAACTGTCACTAACTTGGTCCCATTACGTAAGGTAGCCTCAACCTGTATTCAAATTTAATTATAATGTCAATAATGAGAACAAAAATTGCTATTCACCCGTTTCAGTCAGAGGGATAAGGGAGAGTACTAAAACAAATTACACCAAAGATTGAGTGACATATTCATTAGACAACGCTTTTTTTTAATATAAAAAGTAAAATTGCTGGATTAAAAAATCATCTATATAGTTTAAATTACATAAGAAAAAAATACTATCTTTGTTCCTTTTTATTTGTTTAAAAAAATATAATTAACATTATTAATTTTAAAAAATTATTATTTTTTATCTTTCTTCATTTATTACTCTCGGTAATTATAAAGATACATATAAAAAATTTATTAATACTTTTTAAAAAACTAAAATAACAGATAAATGAAAAAAAAAATCTTGTAGACTTTCATTCTTTTTGTCGTTGTAAACAAAATCACAGAGACAAAAAAATAAAAATGAATGTTCAACACAGTGCTTTGAATGGGAGATTATAGAACATAGTCGCATTACCAGGGTGAGACTAATACCTGAATAATGTTCAACAGATGTGGAACTGCTGGAAGCACCTGTCTCCTGTTAAAATGGTTCATTCAGCTTTTTCTAGTTCCAAATTACTTATAAAAAAGGAAGAAAAAAAATGCAAAACAATATCCTAAAAATTTTATTAATAAAGGAAAAAAGATATCAGTCAAGAAGACAAAGTAAGAAAGTTTTTTTATTAATATATAACTATCATAATTTTTAATATATTTTAATATTATTTCAATAAAAAATTATTTTATTTTCTTAATCAACATTTATAAGACACTATTTAATAAGATCTGAAAAGAAAAATATTAACTTTTAATCTTTAAAATTAATTTTAAGCATATAGAGGTTAAATTTAAATACTTAAAATTAATCCTAAAAATAAAACTGATAAACAAAACAGAGTTCTGTGATAAGCTGAGATGAAAGTGTTAAAAGAGCATATAGGCCTTCATAATATAATACCTCCCGAGTAAATGTTTCCCTATGCTCATTAGTTGTGCCACAGTCTTTTCACCGTCACGAGCATGTTCCAAAATCTATTTGAAAAAAGAAAAAAAAAAAAAACAAAAGCATGAAAGTTAGATAATCCAAAGGAAAAAAAAAATTACTGCTTGGGAAAACAATCAATCTTCCAAACTTGGCAAGAGTTGCTATGTGTCTTCACATAACATTATAATGTTATGTGAAGAAAAATGAGAAAATATTAGAGGTGGAAGTGAACCTGGGAAGCAATGAGAGCTACAGATTCAGAATAATTGAGTCTTACACCACGAGCAAGACGTTTCTGAGCAAGGAACCCTGCATTGTGCAGGCTTATTTTCTCCACCTCTCGAGGACTCAGCTTCATTTTTTAGTGTTGAGAAAAAAGTGATGTTGATGAGAATTGAATGAAATGAGTTTGAGTGATTATATCAGCTTAAACTTCTTTAAACAGTGTTGAAATAGAAAAGGTAGTCTGGTTCTGACAGTGACAAGGGGACACCAGAAAGTGAAATGTCCACAACCTTTGTCTCCTCTTTAAGTACTGGGTTTTTCTTTCATGTGACTATATAAGGTAAGTTTTATTCAAGGAGAATAATTCTAAAAAATGAGAAACTTTTTTTGTAGCGAGGATTTAACACCATCGACTTAATGAGAAGTTTTTTATCATGAATTAGATTTGACAAGCCGCGGTCCACAGGATTACGGCTCGGCTTGTTTAAAGTTTAGTTAGGCTTGTTTAAAGTTTAGTTAGGTTCGGTTTGTTTCATAAATAGATAGATTCAGGTTGTAAAAAAGTCTCTTTAGATAAACAAATCAAGTCTAAACTTATAAAAAAAATCTATTTAACCTATTTAGAAACCTATTTATATTTATTTTAATATATTATATTTATATAATATTTATTTTATATTTTATTTATATAATATTAACATATATATATTTTAGGTCTATTTAATAACTTTTTTATCTTATAAGTTTTAAGTTTACAAGTTTTTTTTAATTAATTATTTATATAGACTTTAAGTTTATTTATTAATTTTTTTTGTAATAAAGGTTTTTAGACAGACTTGCAGGTCTTGTAGACTTTAAATTAAATCAGGTCAGGTCTTGACAGAAAAATCTTTAACAGGTAAACTCAGACTCAGACCTCAAAATTTTTAAACAGGTCAAATTTAAACACTCAAAATTTAACTCGGTTCAGCCTATATCCATCCCTGTTGAAAAGTTTTTAAAAGAGTTAGTTCTTCTGAAAATTAATTTGTATGTACGAAACATAATGAAGGGTTAAAAATGCATTAACATGTTTTGTCCTTCAATAAGTTACCATCAGCAGTTACTTGGTGGCGGCGAGTGATTGTGGGCTCATGAAGACATACTGCTTTGTGTTCTGCCAGCACTGTGATTCTGACATCCTAGCTGGTGGCTTCATTACAATAAATTTTGAAGTAAAATGCAAAAACTATTTAAATTATGAGTTTGATATTTTTACACCCCATCTTGAACACAATGATAAAAATGAGAGATTGAAAGAAAAGTTAGCGAAAGATGAGAAAAGATATAAAATAAAATAAAATAATTTAAATATAAATACAGTTAGTTTGTATAATAATAATTTTTCTTAAATTAAAATATTGTATTTAAATAATTAAAATTACGAGAAACCTATTATAATCAACCATTTTAGATACTCCATTCATAATTATAAACTCACATGAATCATCGTAAAAAAATTCAATCAATAATTATAAATTATTTGACATTTTATTCTTATAAAATTTATAATTATTAAAAAATAATATTAAATAATTTTTATATTTTAAAATAATGAATACATATTTTTTATTGAATATTTATTTTCTAAAATAGAAGTAGTAATAGAAGAATATATAAAAAGATGTAATAAAGTTCATTTAAGTTTATTATTTATTATGTATATCGACATTATTTTCTACTTGTAGCGAAAAATTAATTTGAAATATAGATCATCCATGTAAGTTTTGTTTTTTCAAAATTTTTATATAAAATTAAACCTTGTTAGCATATTTAAAAGATACAAATATTTAACAATTGTATTGGACTTTGTTGATAGTTTATTTAATTTCTAGAAATGTGTTATTCTTGCAACAATTTTACACTACAATTTATATAACATACTTTCCTTCTGTATTTTTTTATCATAACATTCATCACATTTTACTTTTTTTTCTCTTTTTTTATTTTATTGTATTTTTGTTTTATACTTATGCAGCAGGAATAATATTTTTCTATTTTTTAATTTAGCAAACCATACATCTTTCAACGAATTTATCCACAACCCATGAATGAGATTTTACTCACCCCATATTTTATCTTAAGTGATTTTTTCCAGATTTTTAATGTGTATACAAGGATATACAGTGAAGTTTAATAAACAAAAAAATTTGATCAAGATTATATCATCTGATATTATCAATACATTAAATCTTATTATTTTCAATAAAGACTTACTAAATATTTGTTATTGTGTGTTCTTTAATGCATATTAAAAATAATATTTTTTTACAAAAATCTTATGATTCGTTATGATTAGGATAGAATAAAATATTAAAGTTTAATAAAATTATGATCGATTTTATCCTATTCTATGTTTGAAGGATATTAGGATAACAAACTAAAAGATTTTATGCTATCTTTTCTATATTTAAAAAGGACCAAATAATAACTGAATAAAATATAAATCATATCTAAATTATGAGAAAAAAATTATAAAAAAAATAATTATAACTAAAATTATTTAAAAATTATAAAGGATATTGTAGATATTTTTAAACTTATTTTTGCAAATAAAATTAAATTATTTCTTATAAATAAAATTTATTAAAATATTTATTTTGTTTAAACATGAACTTGATCTTAATATATGTCATATGATTTTAATTTGGTTTTTATATATACTTTTTAATTTAATCTTTATACATCTTAAATTTTTCAAAATACGTCTTGACATTTGGATCCATCAAAATATCATTTTTTTAGGTGGAGAATCATTCTGATCTACATCATATGTTTTTTTGTTAAAATATAAATCAATTTCTATAGATATAATTCAATTGTAATTTGTGGTCCTTATATATAATTTTTCAATTAAATTCTTAATTATACAAAATTTTTAAAGTAGTTTATGTTGTTTTGAAAAGGTTTATTGTTAAAGATAGGTTAGGCTTTTCCTTTTTTTTCTTCTTCTATTCTATTGTTTAACATTTTAAAAATTTTAAATTTCATAATTTTCTTTTGAAAAATAATAGTCTAAATTATGTTAGATTAAATTAAGGAAATACATGAAAGTTAAAGTTTGATGGATTTATATTATACTTGAGTTAAAGTTTAAGAGTTTTCATGTTCATGAAGGTAGAGAAATGGAGCTTTGGAGTAGAAATTTCAAAATCTTACATACATATTTAATCAGGTTGAAAAGGTAGTGCGAGATACTATCAAGAAAAAAATGCTAGTAATATATATTTTTTTAAATGTATTTATTGTGATTGGTTATTTTTAAAATTTAAAAATATTTTCTTAGCAAACTAATCACTTTTTTAAAAAATTATTTAATTTTTTTATTAAATAGACCAATTACAAAAATATTAAAATAAAAAATTGTATTAGTAGCTTTTATCTACTATCAATATAGCTTCAATATCATAGTTTGCAAAATTTAACAAATTTTCTTATAAAAGATAAAAATTAGTTCTTAGTCATTTTCAATATCATAATTTAACAAAATTTAACAAATTATTGATAGCTTCACTATCAATTATTTGTTTTAGTTCCAATAAAAAGACTAAATTGAATGATTTGTTATTTTTTTTAGTATAAAAGTGTAATTTTTATTTTTTAAGGATGTAACCAACTTTAAATCTTTTAAAAATCAAAATAATATTTTTTTAACTATTATTTTAATATTTATACATATATTTTTACTTTGATAATATATGAACCAAGTTTATTATTGGTAAATTTAAAATATTTATTTATATGTATTAAATTATAAATTAAAGTGTTTTAAAATCTATGTTTAATAAATATCAAATATTAAAAAGTAACATATCTTAAATATAGTTTTTATTATAAAAACTAACTTTACAAATTTTAATATTTTTATTCAATTTAAACTAAATTAAATTAAAATTTTTCAAAAAAAATAAATTAAAACAATTACATAGAAATTTATATATATATATATATATATATATATCACCTAAACTCACTAAAAATATATTTATTAAAGATAATTTTAAATAATAAATAGTAATGATTTTACTTTTTATCAAAAAAAAATTTTAAAATTTTTATTTATCAACAAATTATTCATAAAAATATTTTAATAATAATTTAAATGATATATTTTATATAAATTTATATAACTGTCACGAAATTACGTTGATAAAAGGTTTATTTTTTGTAGTGTTACCCTACCCGAGTGTATCTCTCCGTCTGAGTTTTATAACATTGTAATGAATCTTGATGTGAGAGATTATTTTAAAAAATTTAATAGAAGATTAAATTAAAACTATATTATCCAGAGAAGTAAAATTAAAATTATGCAATACATGTAGGGAGTAAATTCATGTTTTAATAACTAAATTGTCAAGTGGAAAACGTAAACTCCTAACCACAGCCAGCACGCATGACAATAGCAATGAGAAGAAGAGAGTAGAAAAGATGATGACCGGTGAGGACTAGAAGACAACAAGTATTAATTGGAAGGTAATGAGATATATCCAATAATCCAAATGCAAAAATAGGATTAGAAAACCGGCGACCGGTAGTATCGGTGGAGGGTGGGCATGTAGAAGTAGAACACGGGTCCTAATTAGGTTGGAATATCGTGTGGGAATAGGATTCTTATGAGACAGTACTACTCTCACCATCACACACACCAACCATCTTAACTCCGTCCCTTTCTTTGTCCAAACATTAAACATGTGCGTTCCGTACAATAGCAACAGAAGACGCTCCATGAAATGCGACACGTGTGTATTCCACTCTGTCACAAACCTTCGCTCGTTTCGTTTTGTCCGTTATGCTTGTTTTTATTCCTATTTCATACCTTTCCTACATTTCTCGTTGGTTAAAGAAGAAGAAGAAAGAATCCGACTGAAATCGGGTGTACCCGATACCATAGGAAGATCATTTCCGATTTTAAAAATAAATAAAATATCAATATTATTTTTATTTATTTAAAAAATATGTATTTGATATTTATATATTTATTATTATTAATTTAATTTAAAAAGAATAAAGTAATACATTTTAAGTAAAATTTACTTAAATATGAGTGACAATATATATTTTAAAATGACAATTAACTTATCCAAAAGAATATTTTATATTAAATAATTTAATATCTTTATAATATAATGGTAAGTAACTAAATTTATTGTTTCAGATGTTTTTCCATCTTTTTTATGAGAGTAGGTAAGAATCTTTATATAGAGAAAAAAAAATTTAAATTCACTTATATATATATATATATTAATTTTAACTATTTAAAATTAAATTTAGGAATAAATTTAAGTTCAATATCATAAGATTATTTTATGTCGTTTTTCAATTAAAATGAAAATTTATACTGATAATTATATTATTTTTAATATCTATTAATTATTAAAATAAATATTCAATTTTAATCAAAGATAGGGCAAAATAAATTTACAGAATTCAACCTAAGTTTTCTTTTTTAATTCAGTGATCAATGTTTAATTATTTTATTCTTACATAAATAAATTCTCTTATTTAAAACATCAAATAAATATTTATAATATTTTTAAAATTACATGATTTATGTTTTAATTTTAATTATTCATAACTAAGTTTCACGGTCATTTAATTATTATTTTCTTATTTAATATTATATATATATATATATATATATATTCTCTTTCATGTTTTCTTTTCACAATCAAACAAGAAAAAATTGATTATCTTAAAATAACTTATTTAATAAAATTGCGGTATTAATATTTCAATAGTACTCATGCAGATTGTTTTCTAAAAGCATATCTCTCTCTTCCAAATTTGATTTCTATTGAGGCCCCTTGAAAATTACGTTTTTTGCAAATGTTTTTCTTCCCTTTCCTTCTCTCGAACTGACGCTCTAGTCGTCACTCTCATTTGCATCGTCAATTTTGATGAGTGACTTATCTCTACGTTTTCCTCGTTTAAGCTATTTGTAAATTTACGTTTGCAAATATAAATATATGCATTTTAAAATGTTGATTATATAATATATGTATATATATATATACATACTTAATTTTATAAAAAAAAATTATAAAAATAAAGTTCTAAAAATCACATATTTCATATTTTAAAATTTAGCTTCTAGAAACTTCTAGATAATTTCTAGAAACTAATCTTCAAAACATAGTGACATTTAAAATTTAGTTTTCATAACATAATAATTTAAATTCTAGAAGTTAATATTTTTTTTAAAAATAATAGTTATGTATTTTTATGTCTGAATTATTAAGAGGAGAGAAATTAATTTTCAAAAGAGAAAACTTAACAAGTTCTTAAATCTAAATTTTAAAGTTCACTGAACATTTATAATTGTAGAATTTAAATTTTGAGAAAAAAAATCAATTAAACTAAGACTCATTAACATGATATGTGGACAATTAAAATTATAACAAACTAGTTGATTAGCATTTGTTAGATAATTTTGCAAACAACATTGTTTCATGAATAGATATATAGATTGCAATATTGCTTGATAGTTTTATAAACAATATTTATACATGAATTGATAACTTAATTTGAATTGAGTCTCACAAACATCATGAGTAAAATTTTGCTTGGAGAAGACAGGTTCATGTAGTAAAAGTTGACTAGACTTGAGTTATAGATGCCCAAAGGACATGCAGTTGCAACTTCTAAT
This sequence comes from Canavalia gladiata, assembly GCA_037954105.1. Taxonomy (NCBI): domain Eukaryota; kingdom Viridiplantae; phylum Streptophyta; class Magnoliopsida; order Fabales; family Fabaceae; genus Canavalia; species Canavalia gladiata. Next base: position 12,744,240 of record CM075658.1, on the reverse strand, counting down.
GTGCCCATGCAACAAATGATTGCTATAGCAAAGATATATAGTTAAGAGTAGAGAGATAGCCAAAGTTTGCATTATTGTATGAAATGAAGTTTTAATTTGTATTAAAAATTATCATATAATCAAGAAAACATGATATACAAGGGATTGGTGTTTGTTTTTATTGAAAGGTGCATCGAGATATCTATACCTTCCACTTACCGATTACCAATGAGACAGATGACTACCACACTATATATATAATGTGTCTTCCCTGTTATATTTCCAACTAACAGGTGATTTTCTTTCTTCTATGTTCTTATGATCAGAGAGCTAACTATTGATGTTTGGATGGAATTTTTAGGAGTGACAACATCAAAGACTTGAGATTAAACACACACGTACATGGTGATCATGTGCATTCGGTTGGCTAAGAGATGTTCATAGAAGGTGATATACACTAGCACTTAATATATGACAAGTATTACATGATAATACTTTTAATAAATGTATGTTCAAAATATATAAATTTCTAATGCACACACTACCAGTTAAAGAGGAGGAATCTCATTTGCCTCATAGTAATTCTAGTAAAGTTATTGACATTAAAAATAGTATTTTATATTCTCAATTTTTTTTTTATTGAAATTGATGTTAATATTGTTTTGTTATTTGTGGGCAAAGTTCGTGAGGATCGTTTTCTTACTTCAAGAGGTACTTGACATGACATGTAAGGCTATAATATTCAAGATATATATTTATTAAAGGAAAAAATCGTTTTTTTTATACAATTACAATTTTATTTATTTATTTTTTATTTCAAAATACCTTTTATTTGATTTTTATATTCTAATATTAGGTAAAGGGAATTGATTTTGTAGTTAAAAATTTATATAATATTATTAATTTGCTATCACTATAGTTATAAAGATTGGATCGAATCGACTTATCGGATATCGGATAATTAGATCAATTGAATTGAAAATTAATTTTTTTTAAAACTAATTAAATTATATAATTATTTTAATAAAAAATTTAAAATAAATTAGTAAAATCGATAAACTGAGAGAAAATTAATAGAATTAATAAAATATTGGTTTATATATAAAATAATATTTTTTTAAAAATAAAAATAAAAATAAAAATATGTTGTATTTTATTTTTTATGTATAATTTAAATTTAAAAATTAAAATATATAATTTTTAATATGTAAAATAATAATATTAATATATTTTATTACTATATATTTTTATATTTTTAATATAATATATAATAAATATTTTAAAATAATATTTAATTAATATTAATTTAATAATAATTAAACCACTAAACTTCAAATCAATATCATGGTTGAATATATGGTGATTTTTTAAAAAATCTTTATCACCACTAATAATCAAACACAAGAGGACAACACACTTTTTTAATGCACCATGAAAATTTAAGTACTTCCTACTGAAATTTAAAATTTGAAATATCTTCAACTTTAAATTCTGGATTTTAAATTTAGAAAATATATATAAATAACCTTTCAAACTTTAAAATTTAAAATAGCTTTATAATGTTTCAGAATTTAAATATAAAAATCATAAAATCATTCCGTTAAAATCCAAAAATTTTATAGAAACATTTATAAAATTAAAAATTATGGAATTAGAAAAAGGTGAAAAAACAAAAAAAAGAGAGATGCTAAAAGAAATCTCCGTTACTCCGTTAATTATGCATTAAAAGTACAACAACGTGGATAAAATTTTTGAGCAGAAACAAAGCTTTATTTAGTTGAAATATGATATTTTCTTGAACAGTTTTATTATGATATTTCTCTTATATGATTTTCTTATTAATCTTCTTAATATCTTATAAAAGAAATATTAACTACATTTGATACTTAAATAACATTTAATATTTTCTTCAATTAATCCGAAGTATCAGAAAGTTTTGGGTTATTTTAATTTTAAATACTAAACCAGAATTTGCAAAATATAATTTTTAACAGATATGACTTGTACAAAATGAAATGTGTTTTAAAAGATGAAATACATTTACTGTAATTTTGTCTCTACCTAATTGGATCAACTATATTTCTATCTCATTATTAGTCTCGGTTACTCCTACCTGTAATGTCATTTTGTACAATATGTTTCTATTGTCCCGTGTGTCTTGCTCCATTCAATGAAATTCTTGTTGAGGTCAAAAGCACACCGCAACTATAATTTAGTTAATGTATAAAAATACTAACAAATGACAGCTAGTCGATGTTACTTATTAAACAAACTCCTGATCCTACCTACCATTTGAGTCACCCCTCACTGCTGGTGAAAGAAAATTTTTTTATAAACAGAAATATTTGCATATGTTATGGCTATAGAACACATATCAAGAAAGATTTTTTATGAACAAAAATATTTGCACATGTTATAGCTGTAGAACACGTATCATGCTAACGTGATTAAACATGATGAGAGATGGAAAATTTGAAATCTTGTATGACCAAAGCGAAAAGGGGATTGATTTTTGCATCCCCTAAATTTCATTTTACACCCCATTTATAGGAAAAAATAAAATTGTCCCTGTCTTTTCTTTTTTCTCCTTTTTCTTTCTCTTTCCGTCTTTCTCCTTCGTCTTTTTCTTTTTGTCTTTTTTTTTTCTCATTTCTTCTTCCATTTCGTCATTGTTATGTTTTTTTTTTTATTAACTAAATCTATATTAGGTTTCTGCTTTTGCTTTTGGTTGGACAAAAAAAATCAAAAAAACGAACGTGAGACGTCGGAGGAGTATCAGAGAAGACGAACGGCGGACTTATACTCCGCAAACTAGTTTACGGAACTTTAAACACTTTCCGTAAATTAGTTTACGGAATGCATCAGTGTATTCCGTAAATTAATTTACGAAATGTAATTTTTTATATTCCGCAAACTAGTTTACTGAAGGTTACATTTCTACGTTCCGTAAACTAATTTGCGGAACATAAAAAATTACATTCCGCAAATTAATTTACGGAATATATTTATGCATTCCGTAAATTAATTTGCGGAAAACATGAATATTTGCGGAAGAGAAAATTTTTTTCGGAAGAGATAAGGAGATATAAAGGGTAAAATAGTAATAAAAAAATTTCAAAATATTAAAAGAAGGTGCAAAAAAAAAAAAGGGGTGCGAAAAGTAAGACCCATGTGAAAAATAGGCCACAGGTAGAAGACAAATAGACAATCAGATCAGTCTCTAGGTGATGTCCAGAGACATTGAATTGATCATCAAATTGAGAACCGACACCCTAATTTTATTTTATTTTTCATGATTTGAAAAATAGAAAAAATAAATAAAAAAAATAAACTATTTGGATTGATAAAAATATAAAAAAAAATCTTATATTATTTGAATGAATAAAAAAAGAATAATATAAAATTTAATTTATATAAATTTTAAAAAATAAAATTTCATTTTAAAAAGTTTTGATTTGTTTACTATCTTTTTATTTATATCTTTTATTTTTATTTTTTATAATATAATAATTTTAATAATTTAAAATAAAAAAAAATTACACCATTTTCACGGAGGCCTAGGGAAGAACTAATTTCCATTGACTCCACAAAAATTAATTCAATCCATCGGTAGAAACAAATGCAAGAGATAAAATCCATCCAATTTCAGGAAACATTCTTTCTTCCTCATTTTCCTCTTAACAAACACAGCTTAATAGAAAAAGATTGATCTGATTTCATATAAGTAACTGCTATCATGTTTTTATAAGTTTAACTTCAAATGCAATCTCTGCTAGGTATTATCTCAATCTAAACAGGCTCGATATCAAACAACAATGTAATTCAAACTTCTTGGCAAAATGTGCCACTCAGCTAATTATCTCAATCTGAGGTCAGTAACAAAGATTGCAGTTCAAAACCCCAGAACTGTTTGATTAACATTTACTTATCAAGGTGGCTTGCTAATTGTTCTCTGCTTTTTCCTTTCTCTTCTTTTGCCTTCTCTCTCCATTCTGGGTACATTTCAATAACCAGAGCATAAGGTATATATACATTCAGCCACTCAACTAACATATCAGATCCTGTACGGGACCTAATCTCAGGTTTCTGTGCAAAGTCTTCTGATGTTGGCGAGAGACAACTGCATGAGGATGAGGCCAAGATAACATTACCGCAAGTTGTGACAGAGTGGAAAACTCAGGAGTGTCAGCCCATCCAGACTCTCCATCCTTTCAGGTAACTTTACCAGCTAATCTGCCTCTAACAAAATGCCTGGCAAGCCAATATCATCCCCTCAAGTGTATATGCGCTCATTTCTTGGCTTTTCGAGCAAGAAATCGTTCTCTGGCAGCTTGGATTCTACTTTCACGGTCATCAGCAGTAACAGCAACCTCAACATCCTTCTTGGATAAATCTGGAAGATTTTTCTCAGATTCCTCCTCAACATGATCAATACCACCACTGCTTCAGATAAAAGAATTAGAACCACCAATATCAAAGCCCCACCCCCAAAAAATGAACAAAAATTGTACACATCTGACATTTTTCAGAAAGGTTTAATGCCAAGAGTGTTTACCTTAATTTGTAGACATCTAGGGAATTAAGCTTGTTAATAATGGGTATAACCCATTTCATCTCAATAGCGCACACATTTCTCATGTATGGCCGTGGCGTTGCAATTAGTTCATGGTACACAACATAGTCTGGGAACTTCCCCAGTTCATCAGAACTCATCACAGATGATGGATGCACCTAATACAGAAGATTCAATTAATTCAGGTATCTACAAACCAAACATTCAGTTGAAATTGACAAATACTGGCTACTAATTCTGAACCTCCACAATTTCACATCATGTAGCCTTCATCATCGGTGATGCTAACCCATTCTTTTTTTATCAGGGACATTTCTACAAGTTTTTTCCCTTAGATATGGACTTTAGTATTTCACAGTAAAAGTGTATGGATTTAAGGGGAATCATTTAAAGGAGATAATATATTAACACAACATGAATTAGACATGCTGCTAAAACTAATGGTGACATGCAATAGTGACTATAAACTTGTATTACCTGGACTACTTGACCTTGGAAACCCAGAGTTCGATAACCATTGTGATGCATCTTTCTTTCAGCCAGTTGATTTGCATATCCCACACATAAAGCCTTCCTCAGATTTCGATAATCTTGCCGGAACTCATCCATCTTCCCACTTGCCCTTACATCCAGCGGTCCTATAGCAAGATTGAAAAAAATATATGTAAAGGGCAAGGAATTAATATACATAACATGATAACTAGCTAGATGATCCACCAATTTGATTGAAAAACATAGAGAAGAAATAGGACGGGATGTAATTCTTTTTCCTATGATCTTATTCTACTTTCTATTCCTTATCTTTTGGATACTGCTCGATCCAATTTCATCAGAAGATATACTCTAGCAACCGCCTGATATCATTAAAATGATGCGGTGGAAACTAATAGTTTTCCCCAAAATGAATGATGATATTGGAAATAGCTAACTATGCACCCATCTGTCTACAGGCACGAATTTGATTGCATTAAAGTTGTTATCAGTTACAATTTGATATTACTGTGAAAACTACTTGCCCAGGACTCCAGGAGTGGTTTACATTATAATACAAATCTGTGAAAAAGAAGAAACAAGAAAGTTCTTCTCCTACTGACATTGCTTTTATTGTCTAACCACATAATGAGTTGTTTGCTAATCCAAGTGGTAAATGCATTTTGAATGGTAGTGCAAATGTTATTATTATGCACTTTTTCTATTTGATTTGTAGCTGAAAATGAATCTACACTGTAAATGGCACGATTACCAGGTCTCTCCCAAACTTGACTTTTGAACCCAGACATCAAGGAAAGTAAATTGACCATCATAACCCCCAAAATATCCAACCAAAACTAATTCTTACAAAATTCTAAAAATAACAATTTCAAAATTAATTCTATACAAATTACCAAAACAAACTGATATTAACACTAGAAGGATGAAAGAGGCAGAAGGAAAAGAGCAAATAAAATATGCCCCAAACTACACACTCTACTATCATGGTACATAAAAAAAAAGAAAAATTAAAGAATAAAGGGATTAACAGGGATATGAATGTGAGTCAAAAATCAAAATACTAGTTCTTTTCGCCAGTCACACTACCACTGCATGTATTATTCACTTCATACAGGTAAATTCCTCAAGAATGTGGAATACAAACCCTTAGCTATTTTCTGCATTATCTGAGATAACTGCTTACGGACATCTCTGACAAACAACATCCCTCGCACCTTCAATCAGTTGATTCCAGAATGATTACATATATTTTGCATTAAACAAATACAAAAAAAAAAATCATTGTACATGTCACTTCATATTTTAGAATGGCATTTCTATGAAGACTAGAAATTTTAGATAACTGTTGGTGAAATAAAAATGCAAGCATGCATTCTCATAAAGAATTAACAGAATATGGATTTTTTCTTTAAAGGATACAACTATCTGAATTGAATGTGTTAAGGCAAATACTTCAAAAGGATACTACTAGCCTTCTAACTAAATATTTCAACAGACTTCATTGCAAAAGCTCAGTCCCAGATTTATGTCTTTATTCTAGAATGCGTAAAGTTACCTGCATGCCATTGTCTTTGCACCAACCAATGTCATAATCAGTTTGATCCCACCACTCGTATATCTGCAGCAATTGAATGTGATCACCCAAGCCAGAACCATCAGGAAGGTTAGATATTGGGTGCTTCCTCTTCTTCTCAGTCTTTCTGCACATTAAAGAGGTGTTGCTCTCAGTTACTCAGTCCTTGTCAATGTATAAATGTATAAAATTCAAAAAAGAAAACACAAGATATACATCATCTTATGTTTCCGGTTCTTCTCTTTTGTTTTGTTGATTGATAGTAGCTATTTTGACAAGTCCGGTGGTATAAGAATGGAGATGGTAAAAATTCAATTCTGCATGGGTTTATAGTGAATACCAACTTCCTTCACCTGTGTGTCAAGGTTAGCATCAACACTTTTAACTGGACCAACCTTTCTCTTTTCATTAAATAGTACACAAGACTTGTAGGCATTTAAAGTCATTTCAAACAAAATCCATTGATAGTAGTTTCTTTATTCCTTTCTTGATTCTTCCATTTTAATAGGATCTCCATTTAACCATTTCTTTCTCTTGATAATCGATTTTCTCTACATAAAATTGTAAGGAAAAAATCAACATGGCTGGGGCCTTTCAACCTACAAAAGGTGTCAATTTCTTAAGCATGCTTGACTTTTTAGTATGGAGAGAGTATGGCTCTATCATTCATGAAAGATAAAATGCCTTAATAACCACAAGCACATTCTTTTTTCAAAAAGAAAGACAGTAGCTTTATCCGTGTGTGTATGTGTGTATATAAACTTCAGATTTAAGATCACCCAACCTCTGCCCTGGTAGCAATGTTGTTTCAGCGGATAACATGGCAGCAACAGTCAAAGCCTCAGATATGCAACCATAATTGTTTGCCTCCATTAAAGTTCTTGCTAAGGATGGTTCTAATGGAAGCTCTGCAAAGAATCAAGAAACAGCTCAGGGAACCTAGAGAAGTACTCATCCTTAAACATCTGATTAGGAAAATGCATGGGTAAGAAAAGAATACATTTTAGGGAAACTTACACTCATACCCCATGAGTTTTTATAAAATTTCACTTGATACTCCTTTTTTTATCCCACAAAAACCTCTATTTATTTATATAAAATAACACCATATACTCTTCTCCGTAACACATACCTCCCTTGATTTCTTATACAGTTATAAAAATCAAGGGAGATCAAAGTAATATAGAAGAGAAGGGTGTCGGGTAAAATTTCGTTAAATTTCAGAGGATATGAAAGTAATTTTGTCCTAAATTACACTGAGCACAACTTCCATTGTCAAACCTGGCAGAAACAAACTCATAAAAAAATAATGACAGAAAAGTAGTATACAGTGGAGGCCCTTATCATAATCACAAAACTAACAATATTGGGTAATGTCTCATATCTCCATTCAGATATTTAAAATTCAACACTAAAACGTAAAGAAAGAAATCATGTACCAGCCATTTTCAGCCCAATACTGGTAATCGCACCATTTTCATCAATGGCATCAATTAGATATAACTGCTTCAAGGCATCTTGTAAGGACTCAGCTGCAAACCCAGTTATTCAATCACCAAATTAAACTTGAAGTAAAGATTCATCAACTTACTAGTCAAGGATAGAGGATATTTAAAACTACAAGAAACTAACATATGATAACATAAGAATGGAACCCTCCCCCCCCCCCAAACAAATGGAAAGGAATTAAAGTTTTTGAGATGCAGAAAAAGATTCCTAGGATCATCAATGAGAATCAAGTTTAGCTACTCAATGCTGCAAGGAGAGAAAGTGACAGTTTACATTTAAATTTGTGCATGTGTGTGTGTATTTATGCATGCATGTATGTATCTTACATGATGGAGGATCAAGAAAGTCAAATTTGAGAATGTCAATATCTGGGAGGTCCAATGACTTCAAGTAAAGAACACTGCCTGCGAGGGAAGATCTCTGAATTTCAGGAACTGTAACATCCAATAACTCATCATGGTAAACTTGGGAAGGATATAGACGGTAGCATTTCCCTGGACGTGTTCGCCCAGCTCGGCCTGCACGCTGATTAGCTTGCACTCTGCACAGTAAGGAATTACTCGAAATCATCTTAAAGCTTATGAATTGGGCATTTCAGAATTTGTTAAGGCCACAACAAGATTCAAGATATTAAATTATTAATTGCTTACTTGCTAATTTGAACAACATCAAGAGAATACATGCCACTAGATGGATTGTACTGCCTTTGCTTCACATACCCAGAGTCAATAACATACCTAAAATTCATAAAATTAAAAACAATTTCAGAAACTACAGGTAGATAAGTTTTTGAGCTTGATCTGCAAGACAAAATAACTCAAAAAATATTCCAAATCACAATAGGCAAATTCAAGTGAAAAGGAAATATTTGTTCTCAATAGTTGCATCTCATAATATGCTATAGGAAATCATGTCACAATTGTTTTTTCCTCTTAGTTTTTGCATACATTGCATAAATTACAAAAACTGCTTAGTTACATACCTCAAAACATATGCAATCTAAAGAACAAGTTAAAGCAACCATACATCCTGTTGTGTTTGATATTTTAAATTATGCCAGAAAGAAATAGAACGCATCACCAGCGGCAGTATATCTGACCTGAGCACTCATAATAATGTTTTGCCAACAATGTTTTCATACTCTTCCGGGTGCAACACTAGGTAATGTTAACATTGCTTTTACAGAGATAGTTTAATCATGAACTTCAGCACATATTAAATGGATAACATGGAGTTTTGGTTTTCCCAAAACTTTTAATCTCTTCTCTGGTTAAGATGAAAATAAAATGGCTACAGAAATTTAAAAAAAAAATGAATTATCACACTAAGTAATAAGAGCACAAACAACAATAATGCACGATAATTTATCTTCATATGATATATAACCAGTCACCTGGGTATGCATACCTTAACTGATCAGTCACCTATGCATACCTTAACTGATCAGTCACCTATGCATACCTTAACTGAAGTTGTAATCATAAAATAATAATATTTAACCAGGTATCAGTGTCCTTACACTACACCATCAACAGTCAAGGAAGTTTCAGCAATATTTGTTGCAACAATAATTCGTCTGCAATTTGGAGGTGGAGGACTAAATACACGCACCTGTAAGATTATATAAGGCATGCATGAGTTTCAAATGCATGAAAAGTTTATAGTGCCTCAAACTTTGTGGGATAAAATATCTTGAACACAAATGCTATATATGCTTTCAAGAGTTAATTGCATGCTAAGAAATATGATTTGACATATGGTTATGAAGCAAGCAAGATAAGTAACAAGTTAAAAGAGGAAAGAACTATAAATATACTCAAGGCAGTTTCACACTTAAGCCAGCAACATTCTTCAAATGCTTATTAGTCAAGTTTGCTATAGACAAAACTAAAAAGAAAACTAAGGATTATGTACGGAAATGAAATTATAATGTCTTTCCAAATACTCTCACAATCACTGCTTCTTTATATCTGAAGTATATCAGTCAGGTATCGACACAGCAGTTTACAGAAATTTGGTTGTATTGGGAACTTAGAGTAACTCCAGCCAATGTTAAGAAGATTTTTCATCAGAAAGATTGTACAATAACGAAAGCTACTTTCCTGCAATTCAGGTGGCAAAGAACCATGCAGGGGAAGGATTATAGCATCCATGCAGGAACCTTCCTCAAGGGCCCGAACTTTATCTTCTAACTTAGATACCAACTTCTCTATGTCATCCTGCACGAAGGTCATTGAAAATTGTTCAATCACTAATTGTATCAGATACTAAGGATTTTGGATTTAGGTTAATTCTGAAACATTAAAAAAAGGCCATTTCCTAAAATAGGGTAATAAAAACACCCAATAAGATTTACATTTCGGAGTAGAAGTTTAAAGGGTAAATACCATATAACAAAAATGTTCACCTGTCCAGTCATGAATATTAAAATATCCCCTTCCGGTTCATGAATATGTATATCTGCAAAACCAATACCTCATCAATCACTGGAAATATATGTATATATATATATAGAAAAAAAAATACAACTATAGGAAATAATACTATGAAATGGAGTGCATACATGTCAATACAACTTGAAAACATTTCGTGACTTCCTAATTGCAAAGTTTTGACATTCAATCAGTGAAGGAGCTGAAGGAAGTGAATGTGATTATTTATATCAACATGAACAGATAGATTTAACAATTCTAATTTAAAATGAATCCCCCCTCTTAGCAGTTTGTGTTCTTACATGTGACGATTTTAACCATGACCATTCTCTTTTTAAGAACCAATACCAGTTTTCAAGAAATGTTATCTTAACAGACGGCAGATAGACATTTCATGTACCAGTTTTTAACCAATATGCAATGCAAGGCAAACATTTAACACTTTAGCAGAATTTTTATCTAACCACATGATGCCAAGGCAAAATTATTTACACATACATGCAGGATAAATTATAAAACATTAAGTACTGGCACTACTAAAACCATTTAACCTGGCAAACGGATGAACTTAAAACATACCAAGAGCTGTCTTCAGAGAAGCCTCAAGATAGCTGGAGGGACGCTCCTTGCTATAAAGAACCTCAACCGGATACAGCTTTCCAGGGACGTTCAATACGGGGCAATCGGCAAAGAACTTCGATACTTTTTCGCCATCAAGAGTCGCGGATGTGATCAAAACTTTGAGATTGGAGGAACGAACTCTAACCAAGCGCTTCATGAGCCCCACCAATATATCCCTGATGATAAACACGCCAATCACAACAAAAATTGAATAAACAACAATGTATAAACCTAACACTTGAGAATACCACACACACTGTGCAGAAACATGGAAGAGGGTGCCACTGCCACATGTCTTACGTGTTTAAACTCCTTTCATGAGCCTCATCCAATATGATTACAGAATACTCATTTAGTTCAGGATTAGCTAGACTTTCACGGAGAAGAACCCCATCAGTAAGGTACCTAATCAAATCAAATCACTAGAAATCACAACCTTACACTATCGGAGACCAATTGAAAACACAACCAAGTCAAGAGAGTAATACAGAACTGGAGTGCCATTTACTTTATGCGCGTGTTGTGTGAAGTCCTGTCCTCGAAGCGAATGGCGTACCCTACTTCCTCGCCGAGCGGAACACCAAGCTCTTGTGCAACTCGTCTGTGGAAGTCAAACGACGACGTATTAGTGAAAACGCGAAGACAGGGCGAGTACTATGCAATTTCAATGTTGCGAAAAATTTGTTGAGGAAAAAGGTAGTATTAGTGAAATTGAACTGCATAGGGGTTACCTGGCGACGGAGACAGCGGCAACTCGACGGGGCTGGGTGACGGCGATTTTGCCGTAACCGCGGCGGTGAAGCATCTGAGAGAGTTGAGTGCTCTTGCCGGAACCGGTCTCTCCGATGATGACGACGACGGGGTTCCGTTCAACGGTTTCAACGATCTTTTCTTCATATTGGACTATGGGAAGAGTAGCCATCCTCGTTAGAAAGCAAAGCTACCACACACACAGGTCGCTTATTTGCAAATGACCGCGTTCGTCATTAAGCGGCATTTTTTTTTATGTGCATCTGTTCATCTTTAATCTAATTTTAAAATTTTCTTTTAAAAAATATGAACAATATTCTTTTAACATATTTTCCTTTCCTCATATTATATATTTTTTTGACTTTTGAGTCATTTAATTTGGCTTAAAATATTTTTATTTTCTAAAATTAAAAATATTAATTATTTTTTAATAACTTTTATTTATCGGCTTTTACCCTAAATAGTTAAATCCGATGGTTTAAATAAGTTGTTCTGGCTCTAAAAATATCACAATTTTTTTAATTTATTTTAGCTCTTATAAACTTTTATATATTTTTATCCTTAAATTTAACAAAAGTAATGTGGTTTTAATCTTCTTTAAAGACTAAGAGCATATAATTTTATAATTTTTAGAGACTAAAAATAATAAATTTTTACAGATATCAAAACTTAAAAAAAAAAGTATATTTTTATGTACTTTATTTAAATCTTTACAATTAATCAATAGATGGTTGGTTCAGATGATACATGATTGGTTTAAATAATACATGTTTGATCTTTTTTTAAAATAAGATGAAGTCTAGTTTAAATTTGTATGAAAAAATTCTTGAAAAAAGAATTACCATCCTATGATGGAGATGTTACAGCTCAAACAAGATTATCAATAAAAAATACATATGATTAAAAAAATTAAATTTAAACTATATTTTAATTCTTAAATAAAAAAACATTTTCATTGAAAATATTATTTTATCATAATAATTTATATAATAATATTTTTTTAAAATGTGTCATTTTAAAAGAGAAACGATATGATATCAAAAGAATACTTTTATTATTTATTACTTTTTTATTTTATTTGTTATTATTTTTAAAACTATTACTTTTTATTTATTATTTCAAAAGTTTAAGATACTATTTATTATCCTTTTCCATTATATCCTTATTATTTACTAGAACATTAATTAATAAAAAGACTTAATTGATAAGAGAAAGTATAATAAGAAATTGTATGATAAATTTTATACTATCAAAAATATTAATTAAATTGTTTAGCCTAAGTAAAATAACCTTAAACAACATATAAAAAATAGAAAATATATTTTATTGAAATTAATCAACAAAATTACATAGATACCACCTTATCTTCTGATGCTAATAAAGACAAAAAAAAAAGATATTAAACGTTCATAAAATTCAGCATGATAAGAAATATTTTCTTCTATTTTAAATTGTCATATGTTTGTATTCAACTCTTTTTATATAAATAGTTTTTTTAAAGTGTGTTTAAGAATATACAATAAAAATTAATAAATAATAATTTTTATTAAAAATTATAACATTAATATTATTAATATATTAAATTATATCATTTTTATAAAAATATATTATATATAACTTTTTCTTATATATTCTTGAACATATATTAAAAATTATTTTATAAATGCTCATAAATTTAAAAAGGTTCAAATTATTTAATGCACATGAAGAGAGAGATAAATACAATGACAAAATCACCTAAAAATTCAACATGTAAGGATACATTTCTTAATAATAGTGTGTTAAAAGGAGTGTATATGAGACTTTTCTTTCCAAATTCTAAAATATTTCAACATGAAACTAAAAAACTAGTTATATATCAACTTCTAGGTTATTGTTTGTATACTGTACAAAACTATATATGATGCTAAAAAGCCAATCCCTTGAAATAAACATGATAGATTTTATTAACAATATTATTTATGATTGTAATTGTCATCTTTTAAATTTGATTACAACTATTTCATATAAATACAAATCAAATGCCTGGTAAATCGAACGGTCTGTCTTCTTTTCTTAGCTGCCAGGAACCATTTTCAGTTATGTGGCAAGTTGATTTTTTCGATATAAACCTTCATTTTTCTTTTTATACTTTCAGTTTGTTGAAACCAATAGATCTATAAATTCTCTAAAAAGGACAAGTTACCTGCAGAGTTATGGAGTCCTAATTAGCATCTTCTATACCAATACCACGGATATGCCACCCGCCATTTTCATTTCCCAAGTGAGTTTGGAAATTCTGCTTATGTTTCTTTCATCTTATTTTTTATGCAATGTTGATGATTTATCAGGAAATGCGGTTCATTAATCATGGAATTCTTCTTTAAAATATTATATTTCTCATTGTTAATCATCAGATTTCTCAGACACCGAATAGGCATATATAGATAGATAGATAGATATGTACGTTTTTCATTCATGATTCGTTTGATCGTGTATATGTTTGATTGAATGGTTGATCTCTGCACAACATGATCAAAAAATACGTAGTTTAATAAATAATGAAAACACAAAAAGGATGACCGAACTGGTAAGATGTGTTATTGAATTAATCCATCAACAATAATCACGCATATGAGATCTGCTATATGAATGAAAGGACAGCATTGTGAAGTAAACAAATAAATTTGATGAGTTAAAACTTTGAAGTCCATATATAATACTAATGATATTTTTTTTTCCTTTGGTTCTCTTTCATGTGTGGTAAACATAATATTTATGAGGATTTTTTTTTTTTTATCTAATCCAATGATATTATATGATCTATATAATACTAATGTTGCATGCGTTTCTTCCATGCTTTCGATTTTTGAGAAGCCTAAAGCAACCGGTAAAATGAGTTCAAGGCATGGTCCATTACAGGCATGTGGAGTCACAATCTTAGCAATTGTTGAAATTTCCTTGGGAAAAACCCAAGATATCAATGGACCTTTAGGTTCAATATTGAGAAGGATGGGAAAGTTAGTCAAATTTGCCACCCCTTTCATCTACACCTTGGAATACCAATTGCTAACCATGCTCTCATTCATTGATCATCGCATTCTAGCAATTGAAAAAATTACCGAGAACTTGTTTCCCCCTTCAAGACACGTGTTCAACAAGATTGATGAAATTGCAGTGGTGATAATGACCCTGCCAGAAAAATTTGATGGTGCAGTGAACACATTTCCCACAATGATCCACCAAGTGCCATTCCTGGAAGGAGTACTGACCCTTGTGATCTCAAGGTTGAACAGTTTGGTTTCCATTTTGAACCATTGGGGACAGGAAAGTTATTCAAGGGTGAATGAGAAAACAATAGGTGTTGATAGGAGTTGCAACGAATCGTCCATGGATTCCTCTGATGATGTTAACTGTGGGAATTTGGGAAATTTTCCTCCCATATTATCTGAGAGTGGAGCCAAAGAGGTTCAGGATTTGGCATTGTCGAGCCAAATGGTTGGATCATACAAGGAAGCGTTAGAGAGAGGGAAAGAAGAGGACCCAGATGAGAATGTGGAGAAGAGTGAGAAGAAGCTGGATGGAAGTGAAAGTGAAGTGAGTGAAGAAAGAGAGAAGAATGATGGAGATGATAATGAAGAAAAGATTGATAGTGATCTTATGAAATATCAAGTTGGAAAGAGTGAAATGGTCAAGAATGATCCTATTCTGGAATTGTTTGAATCTGCATGGCTTATGAAGCCTGGTCGTCACTAGAACCAAACAGAGGCAAAGAGAATGCAACTAGAATATTGTCTCTGTGACTGACATAGCACTCCTTGGCTATTTACTAAGTCATAAAGTTGTGCTTTTTTTAATATTGTTCTTCTGTAGTTTGTTCCTCAAATCTTGAAAGGAACTTGTTAATTAAGTCCTCCCATTTTGCTTTATGCAACCAATCTATCATATGTACTTCCGACTGAACGTTTACCAGGTTTCCCAGAACTTCTTTTTATTATTTTTTGTTCTACTTATATTTACTCAATTGCTTAACTCAGAAATTACCAAGAGCCGAATGTTCCATTCATAATAAACAAATGAATTTAACTTTGATATATGGATATGTGTAATTTATACTAAAAATTATTTTAAATATGATGTTCAAAATAACTATTATTAATATTAATAATTTTTAATTATACAAGATTTGATAGTAAAAAAAATTAGGCTGTGAACATTTTTTTTATTATATTTTTAAACAAATAATGGTAGACGTATCATTGTGCAGTTTATGTAAAAAGTGATTTTCTGTTAGAGCATTGTTACTTCACCATATATTCGCTGTGATAGTAATGCTGCATAATAGAATATGGTGTGGTCTAAGTATAATGAGTTTGATCAGACATAAACCAGCTTGTTTCTTGTCTCACCAACGACAAGAGATGCTATCTGTTGAGAATTCAGCAACATGAAAATGTTGTACATACTGAGAAATACAGCTGCCTACTTATCAATATATTTTGGATCTCTTTAAATGTAGATTGAAATCACCTGTCCCCATTTCTTTGTCCTCTATTGTGTCTTTTCAATTAAAAAATGTGCATCGTTAAGAATAATAGTATCTTTAATACATCTGCAAAGTATCCCTCTTTTAAATATCAGCATTCTCTCTTGTTAATTTTTGTTGGAGTTGTTTAAATTAATTTATAAGATAAACAACTTTATTTTGTTTTACAATGTAAAAAAAGTCATAAGATTTGAATAAAGAACCCTTGTATAAAACTATTTTATTTTAAGTGAATTAATAAGATTTTATCTATAATAAATAAATAAAATGTAATTTTTAATATAATATTTTAATTTTATTAATTTATTTAAAATAAAATTACTTATTTTATAAAATAACTTAAATAATAATTTTTATTAGGTTTTATATTTTCATTAA
Organism: Canavalia gladiata; assembly: GCA_037954105.1. Taxonomy (NCBI): domain Eukaryota; kingdom Viridiplantae; phylum Streptophyta; class Magnoliopsida; order Fabales; family Fabaceae; genus Canavalia; species Canavalia gladiata. The sequence continues at coordinate 12,727,408 of CM075658.1, read as the reverse complement.
TATATATATATACAATGATTTGATTCCTATAAATATAATAATTTTAAGTTTTCATTCCTCATTTTTAAAGTTTACAAATAAATCATTCAAATATTTGCTGTTTTCTATCCAATCGTTTTCTTACATCTCTTATAGAGACGCTTATTTGTTTACCTAAAGAAATAAACATCTTAAAAGAATCTAGCAATTAATATGAACATTAAATTAAAAAAAAAAATCTTATATAAAGAAGAATTAACATCATCTAACTTTTTATACTTTCTTTTTAATATAATTTTCAAAAAATAAAATTGCCTAGTTAAAATAAAATAAAAATTATTTTTAATTTAGTTTTAAAATGCTTAATGTTTAAAATTAAAATAATAATTTTTAACTATTCAAATGTTGTTAATTTGAAATTTTAAAAAATTAAACTAATTTAAAAAAATTTATATCAATTTCTAATATTTAAAAATCAAATAAATTACAAATTCAGTTGATGTAATAATAGTTTATGATAATAATGGTAATGGTAAAATGATTATGTTGATATCATAATGATAACAGTAGAAATGGATGATAGTGGTTGATGATATGGTCACATTTTAGGAACAGAAATCATCGTAATAATGATTAACAACAATGATGATGATAATAATGATAGTTGAGGAAACCCATGGTGAATGTTGAATGATGACATGGTGGTTAGTGTTAATGATAATGATGGTGATGATTGAAGTGGTATCTATGGTAAATAATGTGTGATAGATATTATGATGATGACAATAACAATCATAATAATGAATGATTGATAGTAATAACAATAAAAATAACAACAATAATGATAATAAGTAGTAACATTCACAATATAATGGTATCAAAACATTTGACTATAAAAATGAAAAAAAAAAATTCATCCAAACCGATTATAAAAAATGTATGCGATTTGATTTGGTTCAATTGAAAAAATTTAGGAAAATCAAACTAATCTTTTTTAAGTTGGTTTGGTTTAGTTCAATTTTTTTACTTGATTTTAAAAAATTTAACAATAAAAATAAGTCAAAATAAAAAAATAAAATAACAAACTTTTAAAAATTTAAAACTAGCATGAATTAAACATAAAAAGTAATAATATTTATACTTAAATATACTTTAACATAAAATTTAGATAAATATGAGATCTCATATGTCAAAAGTAATTATAAAATACAATAGTTGATAATAAAAAAATCAACAAGATATATAAATTTTGTCATTATATACATTTTACAGTTTCAGTTTGATTTTGTAGAAGAAAACTAAACTATACAAATTTTACTATTTTTTCAAAAAGAAAATTAATTTGGTTAAATGATTTAGGTCAAATTGTTTCGATTCTTGAACATAATAGATAATGGTGGTCATAATACATGAATTTTTCATCAGAAGAAAGTGAATAATTTATAATTAGGAACCAAAAATAAAAATTACTCTTTCTTATAAATGTGTTTTAGAACTAATTTAAAAATTAATTCAACTTTATTTCAGTAGAATGTTTACCTTTCATTTTATTTTTAGTTGTGAAAACAAATTATTTACTATGTTAATCTTTTTTTAAAGACCAATTATCATTATTATTACCATTCATCATTATTATTATTATTATTATTATTATTATTATTATTATTATTATTATAATTGTTGATCACCATTATGTCATCGCCATTAGTATCTTTCTCTTGCTATTACTATCATTATCACAATCAAACATATCAATATTATCATCACCATCAAAATTGTCATGATCATTAGGATTATCATGAATCTATTAATCTAATATTATTATCATCACCTTCTTACATTAGTTAACGAATTTTAATAAAATAAAAAAAAATTAGAAAAAAAGAGTGAATGAATAAAAATAAAAAATAAATTATGTAAATTTTTTATTAAAATAAATTTAATGTTATCTATGTTAAAATTTAAAAATTGAAAAAGTAATGTTTAAATTAAATAAAATCTTAATAACAAATTATCATATTAAAAAAATAAAGACATTTAATTTAAGATTACTTCAACATTATCCTTACATAATTTTCCATTTCAAAAACTTCACCTCACAAACATAATTTTATTTTAACTTAACTTTTAAGTCACAGACATAAACTTCGTTATCTTAAAACGCCCTTTCAAGTTATAAAAAACTTTCATATCACAAAGATTTATACTAGAACCCTGATACTTGTATCATTGCACAATGTATAATAAATCTTGTTACACACGGCCATTTTTAAATTTTGTGATAGTTTTGACTGTCACAATTTTTTTAAATTTTTTAATTTTATATCATTCAAAATAATCACAAAATTTTAAAATAGACAAATGTAACGAAATATACATCACTGTACTGGTGATATGTTATCTTTTTTCCTTTATATTATAATGTTCATTCACACACAATTTATTTTCATCAAATCTCAAGCTTAATCATCAATCTTCCATAACTACCTATTTGAGATCCATCTCTCCATAATATCATGCCAAAACTATCATTTGGCTATCATATTTATAACCTTCACACGATTGAAATTACCACACCATCTTGAATTTTGCACGCCTCTCTTTATGGCCTTGAAGCTTAGACATTAACAGTAAGCATTAGCATCCTATTTCTTCAGTTTGTTCTTCCACATCACCGAAAAGCACCCTCTATCACGAACCCATAAAAATTCCCATAGAATCTCTCCCACTCAACCCAGTTATCCAAACAAAATCCAAGTGAACCGAATTGACGAATTCTAGATCAATACATTGCTTAAAGATAAGTTTTTTAGTGGAAGAAAAATGTTTTTGGGTTGAGGTTTATGCTTCATTCCTAATATGTTAATGATAAACAAGTCTCCAACTAAATATCTTCGTTCCTCTAAATATAATTTTTTGTTATAAATTTTAAAATGTAGATTTTTCTTTTCAGTTCATCCTCTTTTTTGTCTAATGTCTACATGAGCATCCATAAAACAAGTAATATGCTTACTCTCCATGTTGGAGTCCGCGTAAGCAAGTAATACCAACAACTAATCAATATGTAATAAAAGGGTCATTAGGAAGAAAAGAAAAAGGATGACTTGATTCATACAGTTTTAAAAATGAAGGATCAAAACTTAAAACATGCCAAAAATATATTTAAGTCAAAATAATTAGTTTTGAAGTTTGAAATTTTTAATATTATAAAATAAAACTATTTTAATTTAATTTTATAAGTTGTATCTTTTAAAAAATCTTTGATTGGTTATTTTTTTGTTTTTCTTTTAGAAAATGAATTGTCCAATTAATTTTGTCGGCCCAAGTTGTCAACACCAAGTTGCTTTCCTACATTTCGAGATTTGAGATGCAAGCGAAATCTCTTTTCCACAATGGTGTCAATTATCTACAGTGTAGCTCTTGGCAAGGTACACTTCGACACTATATTATGCTTCAACAAAGTATTAGTGTATCAAATAGTGCATACACTAGATTATGCTTGAACAAAGTTTTAGTGTATCAAACAGTGCATACCTAATCAATTTGTGCTTCACCAATTGTGGGACTGATGTCGGTCCTGATGCCCACATCCAAGTCATCGAGAATCTAAGGGGAACATGCCTTTGGCAGGAAGAGTCAGATGGTTTTCAAACTTCTGCTCTAGTGAATGTTTGATACGAGCCAGGTCAGACGTGTCAATCTGGCCCTAGGCGTGTCAACCCAACTGCTATGTGTATTTGGGTTTGGACTCTTCATTGAATTTTAAACAATTTTGTTACTAAACTTTTACAAAAACTGTACTACAAATCCAGGTAAATCCCTATAGGAAATAATCCAAGTAGACAGGGACTTGATATGTCCATCTGAAAATGTGAAAAGTCAAACAGTGTTTGGTATAGTTATATCATATATACTTAATGGCTGAATTTTGTGATTGAGAATATAGGAAAGGGTTAGTGGAATCCAACTCTTCTACCAACAAAAAGGTTCATGGACCAAACATGCTACATGTGCAAGTGTTCCACGGAATGGTCTCGAAAATGTGACTAACAAATCCAGCCAACGCTCAATAGAGATGAGTTGAATTTTGCCTGCTATTTGGATCTTGCGCTTGACTAATTATGTCAAACCATCATGATCTCACCCATCATGATGTTCCAGAATCCAGTATAGGATGCAGGCAGTGAAGAATTGAATCACCAGAAGATACGGGAAAGAAAAGTTAATTTTGACCAAATGGCAAATTTTTTTTCCTTTTCTTTGATTACTGTGACATATTAAATTGGAATATAACTTAAGGAAATAATTAGTGGAAACAAATAAAGCAGTCAGTATGTGCACTTTATCTTTTTATCTCCAGATTGAAAATAATTCAAAATACTTTCCAAACCACAAAATTTTTGCAATTTCTGCACTTAGATCAGAGATGTCCTATAACCCTAGTCAAAGTAAAAAAGAAAACTGAACCGAAAAACTACGTGTAATATAGTGTGATTTTCTTATTTTTTTCAAAAGAAAAAAATAAATTTGAGTAGCGTAAATAAATTTTAAGAGACGTCAGTTTTAAGCTTGGCCGCTCTGTCTTAATGGTCTTTATCAATTTGTACTGGTCATAGAAAAATGTCGATATGATAGAATTGCGGAGTGACAACGTAGTATATAACACGGACACTAAAAGACGCATGATGTTTAAAGCTAAAATTGACGGCAAAAGCGACGCGCGCCAGCTTCTAACAAAATTTGACTCTACTAACTTCTAGTTAGCCTCTGTTCACCGAGAAAGCGCCTTAAGACAATTCACGGTAAACTTCAAAATGCAAAATCTAAACGTTGAAGCCCCAATGAACTAACCCCCCCCTCCCCCCCCCCCCCCTCCCCCCAAAATATATATATAATAACAACACTTGGAGATTGATATTACAAAGAGGTAAGCGAAAGAAGAAAACAAAATCCATAAATTACAAAGGCCTGTACATCTCTTCTTCGCTTTTGAAACCCCAAAAATAAACAGCACCCGTGGGAACAGGGCCAGAAAAGTAAAGATGCTAACACAGATTTACAACCCATGGAACTTTTAACACTGGTAAACAGAATAGCTCTTGCTTTTCCAGAAAAAGTTAAAAGCTTTCCCAGACTTTCTTCTAGATATTGACTTGCATAGCGGTTTCATTTCACCAGGTGGCATAGATAAATCACTTGTTTCAGGAGGGCACTGATGGGTCTTAACTGGTGAATGGTCTCGTTGCCGCTGCTCTCGGAACAGCATCAAGAGTTTCTGAGCTTTTTCTCTACCTCTTGGGGTCCCATTCACTGATATTGAAACCAATGCTGGTATAACCCCTTCTTGCAGGAGCATCTCACTACATTTCTCACTTCTATTGCACAAAATTAGGAGACAAGAGACAGCTTGCTCCTGCTCTATGAGCTCACCAGTGTCCAATATGAGAGCCAATGCACTAATAAGCCCAGGACTTGATACGATATCTTCCCTTCCAACTTCAGAAGTAGCTAAATTTATCAAAACAGCTAGGCATTTTTCTGTCCATGTGCACTCACCCTGGCCTACAAGAAGGGATTGCAGGCCATTAATGATGCCAGATGAAAGGAGGAATGGAATATTTGAGGAGACAGTAGAAAGATTATAGAGAGTATGGAGAGAATCTTGCTTGCATTGAGCATCAGAGTCAGATTGAAGAAGCTGGATTAGGAACTGAACAGCCTGACTCATGCCAATCATAGGTTTGGCTTCTTCAAGGCAAGAGAGATTCAAATATAAAGCGGTTGCACAACCATAGGAACTAGTGTTAGAAATTATTTCCTCCAACAGTGATAATACTCCACCCGATAACATAATTTCCTTATTTCTGTTGAAAAAGCAAATAGATCAACTTCAGCAGAAGATATGCTCAAAAGGTTAAAAATGATTAAAATTATGCAAATTCATTTCAGAAAAAGCTAAACAATAACTCTAATATACCATGGGAGTTTTCAGCCACATTATTATTGGAATGTCTCAACTGAATGAACAAAATCCTTCTCTTCCTATTTTAAATATGCCAATAAATAATAAGAGCCAAAATACGGAAGAACTTATGCTAACATCAAGTTGTAGAAATGAATTCAATGTAGGCAGTGATCAATTTTGTACATCCCCTTGCACTATATGCATCTGTTTTTTGGGGGCAGGAAGGATCATTGCCTGATCAGAAGCTTCAGTAAATTAAGTATAAAAGAATTTGCAGAAACAACACTTCTGTCTCTTTCTGAAATGCAGGAAGCCAAACAAAAACAACAAAAGCTGCCATTTACCTATGATCTTGAATAAACAGCATGACCAAATCTTAGTAATAAAGATTATTTTAATAAAAGGTAATGAAGGTATGGCTTATGCTAAAATGCTAGGTCTCATTTTTCAAACTGTTGATTTTGTAATCATATGAACATTGAAAAAGCATTTTTACTTAATGATTCAAAACTATAAAGACTAGAAGTACAAGGCAGACCTGTTGTTATTAACAGCCAGGTTAAAGAGAGCCATTGCTCCACTTTCCTGAGCCATCAGTTTCCCCTCATGCACAGCTGATTGCAAAAAATGCAGAAGTGCTTCAACAAACCCATTAGCTCCCATAAAAATCCTGGCTTCCTCATCATCCCTCAGCAACAGCCTTAACTGTTCTACCACTTCACATTTCCTCCTCCAATTGTTCCCCTCAGTCAAGACCTTCAGAAAACCAAAATACTGCCCAGTGTCTTCCTCTTGTGCAGACACACTTTCAGTTCCATTTTCTACAGATTCCTCTGATATACCACTCTCTTCTAAAGGAACCACTTTGACACCCTTCAACTTGCAAGAACTGACACTATTTACAGATCTTGAATTCGTAGAGTCAGACTCTGATAATATCAATCCCCAGTAATTGAGATCAAGAGATTCAGGAGGGCCTTCAGGAATAGGAACTCCATTTTGTTCACACCAACTAGCAACAAGACCCTTAACACAGTAATTAGGAGTCAAACAAAGATGTGAAAGCTTCTGTTGGGTCTTTGGGCAGTTGTTGTGCCCATCACTGAACCATTTCTCTATGCAAACCCTTTCATATGTTTGTCCAGAAGCAATAATAACAGGATCATACATAAGTTGTAACGATATTGGACACCTTAATTCTTCAGGTGGAAGAGGCATCTGCCCTGATTTCCTGTTATTATTTGTCTTAAAATTAAAGGAACTGAGTTTTGACAGCTGTCTGTCAAAGGCCTGACAATGACCACCAGGAACAACATCCTCAATAGATCCCTGAACAGTGGGAGAACAAGGTGCAGAACCTTGAGAATCATTGTCGTCGGAGAACTCACTTCTAAACAACTTGGAGTATTTTCTCATAAGATGTAAAAGATATGCAACAATTGATTCTTTACGCTTGTCTTCCTCAGCTCGGGCTCTTTCTATGAGTTTCCTCAGTGCTCTTCTTTCAGCAAGAGCAGCTCTAGAAGATGTGATTCCAAGTCTAGTAGCAGCCTGATGAAAAGATTCCAGCTCATTACTGTCATTAGAATCATTAAACTTTCTCCCTTGCTGGAGCAATGCGATTAAATTGTCGCCAACTTGCTTCTCTAATGGGTCAAGCACAAATTCCATGCTTGCAAATTCATTCACAATCTCTTGGACCTGAACCGGTGAAAAATCAAACCCCAGACCAGGTTAAACAATGACAATGAAAACAAGAAAAAGAGCAACATTTGTGCATGTATATATATATACAATCAAAGGCAAGTGTTGAAAGAAGACCGGATCCAGAATATTGCTAACAAGTTGGCATTCAATTATTTTGGAATAACAAGATCAAACACCTAAAAGAGGGCCCCAGCTCATTCATATGCTCAAACTTAAATCAGCAAGGCTGTGTAAGACCTTCCACTTAATGCAACAGGATTATAAACCTAAAATCAACTTTAAAAAGAAAAAGGAACTATACGGCAGTATTGTTGAAGTGTATTACCTGACACCCAATAGATTGTGGAACAATATCTTCAACCCGTCGAAGACTATCTTCAAGAGCACACTTAGCCTTCTCAAATTTTAGAAGAACAGAATCCCCGGTTATAGCCTGCATCATAATTAATGCCATATGTAAGATCTTCTACAGAATGTATTTCAGTTCAAATAACCTCATCAATGTTCAACCCACAAGAGATAACTGTTTAAAGGGATAGGCCAATAAGGTAAAATAAAAACTGTATGTAGTGGGAAACATAATCAAAAAATAAAAATATAGAAGAAATAAATCCTACCAAGTAAAGTTTACTGCACTCTGAGCAGTGCTGAAGAACATTCTTGGCTTTCTCTAAGGCTACATGCAAGGCACATAATGCCTGAAGTCCAGACTTACTCCTAGGCCTAGCTGCTTCTAAAGAAGGAAATACCGACAATACTTTGCAATATATAATAGAAAGAGCCTTGCACATTTGTCCGTGTAACTGCACAATAAACCAGATAGATATTGGTTAGACTACATTACTGATAATAAAAAAAAATTGTAACAGAAAATGTGCCCCTTAAAAGGTAGACAGATTCAATTGTTTTTCTTTATTAGTTGAACACATACAATAGAGCAAAAAAAAAGTGTTTCCATTTCCTACCTAATTGAATGAAGAACATAAAGAAACTAATACAAAATAAATTTGAGTCTTTAAATAAACCAAGGCATAAGGACTGTGCATATGTAAAAGCAATTGCCCATTTACCATACAAAAAAGAAAATTACAATTTCCAAAACAGCATGCAAAATAATTAAAAACATGATCATACTTTGGCATCAGTTGCAGTGAATCGATTTTCTTCAACTTCAATAACATCCATCCTTCACATTCAACTGTCTGTGTTGACTTAGGTACTGAGTGATCTCAACTATTTTAGCTGCAGAATCAAAATGAAGAAAAAAAAAAAGAAAGGAAAAATTAACAGAGCAAAAGAGAAATTATCAGCTCAGAATCAAAACACCATGAGGCTCTACTCTTGCCTTACATCCAGCTTTATTAAGCCTATAAAGTAAGCATAGTAAATCACTAGAGGCCAAACATACGAACCAAATTTCAATGAGCTTTGAAAGCATCATTAAGAATAAAACAACAAACTCATTCTTGTTTTACTTGCAAATTATAACATATTCAAATATCTTAGGCATGATTATTCCATCCAGGCAGTGAAAACAAACAACGAACAGGTACCAAGGTAGCAAATCAAGAAAAAGCCAACCAGCCATCGAATTTTCTATGTCTTAAATTTTTCTCAAAATTAGAAACAACCATTTTTTGCAACACTTTCCTCTCCAACGGAATAGACCACAGGAAAAAGGACAGATGTTACATGTTGCTAAAATTTCAAAATAGGCTTTGAAAACAAAGATCAATCCAAAACAAGCAGCAGATATGTAACACTCGAAACGAAAGAAAAGATAACATCATCGAATAATCCAATGGAAGTGTAACATTGATTTCAAAAGACACATCAATTTCATCAATACGTTCATGATTCCAACAAAATACAAGAGACAAGGATCTTCACTTGAACAAGAGCGTTAACGGCCACAAAACCATTAAACCAAAAAAAAATTTTAAAAAAACGATTTCAGAAGTCAAGCATAAACAACCAGACACGGAGATTAACGAGAAGCGCGAGAAAGACATGATTAGGGTTTGGAAGCAAAACGACATACCAAGCCAAAAAAAAAAAAGTGCAAATCACGGCCAAGGAGGCTTCATAAAAAAATGAAACGCTTGCGGAATCGCAGATTTAGGGTTCGGAAGATCTATAGGTTTCTGGAAAACAGGTAATCGAATAGCGAGTGTAATGAGAGCACTCGCACGCAAGTTAGGGGAAGGAAGGAAAGAAGCAAATGAGAGGGAATGAGATGAAGATATGGTTATTCTTCTAGTTCTAGAGTGGAATTGTAAGAAAGTTAGTTTAGGTTTAATTAAGTGGAAATTAAAACTGAAGTGTCAATTTTTGTTATTAATATTATTTTTGGGTGGATGGGTTTATGAGGATGAGCAATTATTGTTAATTGGTTTTGATGTGTTTGTTTTGAAAAAAGTTTTGAAAGGAGGAAGTTAGAATTTCCGCCGCTTTTATCTCCCCCGGTTCACCGGCCGACATTTGCCGACCTCATCCTTTGTCGTCTAGTAGAACTGTCATAATTCTTCCTCAATTACAACTTTGTCCTTCTCATTTCTTTCTTCACCATTAAAAAACCAATTGATTTATTCATTTTTTTTACCCTTTGTTCAAATTCAAATTCAAATGTATATTCTTGTCATAATTACTTCTAACATCTATTTTCTACTAAGAGTGTTTTGATTTGATTAACGGCTTCTAAGATTAGTCAAACTCCATGTTACTTCTTCTCACTTTAATATAAAATAGCTTTTTAATTTAATAATATATTTTTATAATAATTCTACCGTTTAGATTTATTAATTTTATATTTATATAAAAATAATTTTTTACTATATAATATATATATATATATAAAGGTAGTAAGTAACAATATGTCAATCTTTAATTTAATCTAAATTTTCATAAATTTGACCCACTTTTATATTAAATATAAATATATTATTATTATATTTTATACACTTTTATCACTTTGAAAAAGATAAATTCATCACAAAAGCTATTATTCGGTGTTTTTGTTTTTTTTTTAAGAATTTTATTTTTCATTAGACTATAGAAAAACAATATTTTATTCTTTAAAACTACATTTGTTGTCAAATTGGTTTTTTTATTTTTTTTGTGTCATCAAATTTGTTCCTTAAGTATTTAAACTGTTACAAGATTTATTTTTCAAAATTTTATTACCAAATTAAACTAAAAATTTAATTAGCCACCAAATTAAAGGACTAAACACTAAACCAGTAACAATAATATTTGAAGTATTAATTTAATAACAGACTAAATCTTTAAAATATATTTAATTACAGAATAATTAAAAAAAGTAGGAAAGTCAAATAAATTAATAAATTATTTTATAGATCAATTTTTTTAAGTGATAATGCATATAATTTTATAAGGCAAAATTGAGAGTTTTCTCTAAATTGTATATAAATAAATAAATAAATAAATAACTTGTCCTTGAATTTGTAAAATATCTCTAACATATTTTTATTTTCTATGAAATTCTAATATTCTCTAAACCAAATAACATCTAATGGTGATTATTCTAAAACATTCTTCTACTTACTCACCAAACTGATATTAGGAAGATACATTTAATCATTTGGGATAAATTTTGGTGACTTAAATAATTGAAAGCTAGCATGTTTGGTTTCATGTCAGAACTATCTAAAATTTATTTCAAATAAAATCATGTTTAACCTCAAATCGAGTTTTAATTAACCATTAAACGTAGAAGTAACATTTTTTTTGTTTTCGAGATTAAAAAAGAAATATTTGTATGTATTGAAAAAAAAATTCTTCCATGTATTATATCATCATATTAATATTTTATTGTAAAATTTATATCCTTTTTCATAGTTATGCATTTAAAATTGATTTTAAATTCAACTGAAAGGCTCGTTTCATTTGTTTAAGTTTTGTTCATAGAAAAATATAAGAAAAAATTACCTTTGATTTTTTTAAATTTTTTATAAAAATTAGAAACTGAAAATGATTATTTTAAATTTTGAAAATTTTTAATAAAATTATAATTATAATAGTTATCTTTTAAAAAAATGATTTTTTTAAAATTTTTAAAATATAATCACTTTATGATGCATTCTTAAAATAACCTTATTAAAAAGTTTAAACAAATGAACTTAAAATTTATCTTATCAAATTCACGCTTAAGATGAAAGTATCCAAACATAAAATCGTCATCCTCCTAACTTAATCTTGGCCAAATCACAATCGTTTAGGCTCAAGTTTACAACTCTAGTCTAATCTTAACCAAAATCACATTGGCATGTTTGATTAAAAGGGAAGAATATATTTTTTCGTCAAAATTAAATTTAATTGAAATGAATTAATAACGTAAAATAATTTTTACATTGTGATTTAATTATAATTTATCATATAATTAAAAATCATATTTTATCATTATTATTATAAAAATTTATCTATTATGATTTTTAATTGATTGATAATATCAAAATTAGAGATAAATTTGCTAAAAAAGTTATATCAACACGGATAGGGTTGATTGTTTCAATGGAAAAATTATTTGTAAATAAACTTTAAATTTAATATTGTTTAATATAATTAAGCATGTACTATTTTAATCACCTATTGATAATACAAATTTCCTCTTAATATGGGAGTTGTGAAACGTAAATTAGTTTAATTTAAATTTAAATTTAATTTTAATCAAAATTAATTGTAAAAACCAAGAACATATAAAGTTAGGTTTGACTTCCCCAAACACACACTAAATATGATATACATTGCTAATGATGTGATTGGCTAGAAGGATAGATTTGAAGTAACAGGGATAATTGTAGTGATTCATTCTATAGTCAGTGATTTTTATTGTTTAAACTCATTAATTTTGTTGTTTTAAGGAGATCTTTAATTATAAATGGCTCGGAAATTAAAAAAAAATGAGAAAAGACACTTATAATTAAAAAGATGCGTCAAAATATAAAAATTAAAAAGGTAAATATAGTTTTTCATCCCAAAAAGTGATGGCATAATTAACTTAAGTTTTAGAGGACTTAATTTATTTTTATCTCAATGAATTAAGGCTTGGATTGGGAAAATTCATCATCCTAGCAAATATTGCGGTTGACAAAGTGTTTTTGAAAGTCCATGCACATAACTATATAAAAGCTTGGAGAAACGAAGATGTGACAAGTCCCAGCATTAAACATATTCAAGATTGACGTAGATGTGGCAATTTTCTCTAAGGATATTATATGGTGTAAATGATGTATCTCGATATAGCATGTGTAGACAAGTCTACGTGGACCAAGCTGAGAATTTTTAAGGGTTTATAGAATTCTTATATATGGACAAATTGATTAAAGTTACGTGTCATTATAAGATTTGACTAATGATGAGGGGCTTGATAATTTATACTAAGTCGTATATATGTTTAAACTTCATTGTCATAATAATAATAATAAAAATTATAGAAGGTTTAATGTATTTGCGGGAGCTTAATTAGATTCAGAAGGGTGTATGTATGTATCTAGAATGTGATACTGTTCGTTGATTAAATTTTATTCAAAGTTAACTTTGAACCTTTGATATTGTGATAGAAATTTTTAAAGGAAAGAGGTAGTGCTGGGTTTTTTTTTTTTTTTGAATTACCTTTTTAATAAACTAGCACAAATTTCATCTCCCAAAAAGGAAAAAAATTAAATTAATAAAGATGCAACAGTGATTGATGATGCCATTCATTTCATTGCCTAAACCTATAGCTGCACAGGGAAATGAACCTTTGAATCGAACGACTGTAGCATTAAATGAATATACAATAAATGATTGATTAATCATAAGTTTCGTACCAATAAAAAAAATGATTGATAACACGCGGGAGCTCATAAAACCCTCCCAACCAACAAATCTACTAAGAAACACTATTTTATTATTAAAATAATTAATTAAAATATATCTATAACGTCAAAATTTATATACTATTATCTAATTATGACACTACATATTTTTTCACTCTTTTAAAAAATGTTTGAAAATTTTTACGGAATTTATTTGAATTATGAAAATAACATAATTTTATAATTTTCAACTTATTTTTGTAAATTTGTAATAAAACTTATTAAAGTAAGTTTTTAATTTATTTTAATAAATCAGAAAATTTATTAAATAAGTACTTAATTAAATTATTTATCCGATTAGAACCTTTAGTACACATTAGCATAACAATCATTTCGTGAAAAAATTAAACAAAAAATATACTATTTTAAAACCAAATTATAAGATTCGAAATGGAATAAACTGAAGAAAACGATTTGTTCCCACGTGATATTTAATTATAAAATAAACATGTAAAAGAAAATGTAATAAATTACTATTATTGGTATTAAACTAGTGATATTATATTCTTGCGAGAATAACTAGTAAAAAATTACTTGGTACAAATATTTCTTGCTTGTCACATTTTTTTTTTAATATTCTTAGATTTAGTGCAGTTATAACTGGTGATTTGTTATTTTTATATAATTTTTTAAATTTTGAAAAAAATGGAAATTAGAACTGATTATATGAGGGAGGATGTATAGGTGAATGGTATTTATATGTTTATATGAGTGTAGTCATAAATCATATTTTAGGTGAATTTATTTTTTTATATGCTAATTTCTAGAAAAACTAGCTCATATATATTTTGGGTGAATACTATAAAATTCATTTGCGTGATATATCACCATTTTTTTGTTTGCAGTGGCATATTCTATCTCTTATAATTTAAAAAGGTGCATATTAAAAATTTTAATTTTTCGTTGCTTTTATAAACGAATGATTGTCTTTGACCATAATAATTTTTTTTCCATGATCTAAGTTTGTCGATTGTTGACTGGATCTATTATTATATAATTAAATATATGTTTAGCTGTTATAAAATTTATAAATTTTAGTTTTTAATTAAATTTCATTTATATATTCTTAGTTTTTACAAAATATAAAATTCGTGTGTTTTTAATTTTTGTTTGAAGGGTAAAAAAACTATTTTATTAAATATAAGAACTAAAGAAAAATAAAATTTAATTTAGGACCAATGTTCAAATCTTTCAATTTTACTGAACTAAAAATATATTTATTATACATAACTAATAAACATAGTAAGTTATGGTTAATTCAAGTAGTATATACTTAATTTTTCTCAATTGAAATTTTTATTCAAATATTATATATAGAAAAAATAATTATCAACAGCTAACCTTATTAATTATGTTGTGAATGTTTCTGACTAAGATAAATTTGAATTCAAATAAAAAAATTGTGATCTAAAAAATTAAAAAATCATTTTATTAACCTCAATCAGATTATTTTGAGCATCTAAAAGAGGTATTACATAAAAAAAATATAAAAGTGTGATAAATACTTACTATAACTATTCAAAACATCTGTCACATTAATGCTTAATATTTTCCCCAAAAAATGTTAAAATCATGTAATTTAATTTTAATACATTGTAAATAAAAAATTATACTGTTAATCACTTAAAAATTATCATAGATATAATTATAAAAATATATTTTGTGGTCAGGATAAAAAATATATAGGATAGCCTATCCTACCTATTATGTTTCAATGTTTACAGAGTTAATAAAACACGATAATTTATCCTCTTGATTTATCATATATTTTTTAATACTTATATTAACAACTTAAAATTTTAAATTTTTTTTAAAATACATTAATTCTAGTAAAATATTATTTTAATAGTATTTATATCATATTTTTTATTATTTATTTACATCTAATATTATATTAACATGTATCAAATATAAAATAAAATAGGATATAAAAATAGGATTAAAAGATTATTATAATTATTATTATTACATGTAAGATAAAATAAAATAAAAATTATCTTATTTTTATATGTCATATCCTATCATATCATATTTTATCTATCAAACACATCCTTAAAATATTTAGAAATCACCATATATATGATACCTTCATTTCCAAAATTTAAATTAAATACTGAATAATTACGACCAATGTAACTTGTTAAAGAACCTTATTTTCCAAGAGGAATTTTTTAATATGACAATTAAGAATTAAAAAGATAAACATTTTTATATAATAATATAGCCAATTGTTTAGCCAAGGTAGCTTTTTCCGTTTAGGTGATATCTTATGGACCTCACAGTATCCTCTGAAGGTTGAATCTTTCCTAGTCGAGGTGTGATGGTTGCTGGGATTTCTGACATTTTCTTTTTAATACAAAGTCTTCTTCCCAAAAAATATAAAATAGAAAATTAGGTATATACCAGTCGTATTCTAAGGAGCTATTATTGAGACTTTAATTTTAATTCATTATTAATGTAAAATGTTTTTAATAACATCTTGTAATTCATGATATTAACTTCACAATAAAAATGATAACAATTAATTATGCATAACTACATAAATTAAATTCATGTTACAAATATTGCAAATAACTTGTATTTTAGCTTTTTTTCACATCGACCAAGCCTAATATTACGAGGGGATTTTTTTGGGTTTTTTACAAGAATTCCTCCATTACTTACAAAAAAAAAAGGTCTCTCCTGTCAAGTAATCACGTCCATGACTTGTTAGTTATATAGATCAACAATCACAATCTGGCCTCACTAGATCGCAAACACATTAACTTTTCCTCTAAACAAGCAAGCCTATTTTCTCATGGTTGAAAACCCTAAATATGAAAAGACCAATCGTTTTCCATGAGAGAGATTCATCACCAATCCTTTAAAAGTCAAAAACTTATGGGAGATATGACTTTATATGCTTGGAAGGATTGATGACCAATGATTGATTTAATTTGATAAAATTATTATTTTTATTTTTTAAGTTTAAGATTGGTTTTTATTTATTTATTTATTTTGTTCTCCAATTTTTTTTAATTTAAATCTACCTATATATATATAAAGAAAAGTTTAAAATCCTCTAAGAATAACTCATATGAAAGTTTAAAATAAGTTTATCTCTTTTATATATATATATATATATATATATATATTAAGTAAAATCATTTTTAACATAAATTACTTAAAATAAGTTTATCTCTTTTATATATATATATATATATATATATATATATAAAAGGTTGGTTTATTATTTATAATAATATTAAAATTCATAAAAGTTTTTATGAAAAAAATAAGTTTTTACATGTTTGTCATAAAATAAGTAAAATTTTAAGGTTAAAGTCAAATATTAATAATAATAATAATAATAATAATAAAAGAAACTTTAAAGATATTCAATTAGTTATAGTCAGAAAATGAAAATTTATTGTTTAAAATAAAATAATAAAATTTAATTTAATCTCTCGTTTTAAAAATTATACAATTTTTTTTATATATTAATTTCAATCTAACGTCAAAATAAATTCTTAAATCAATTTTAATTATTACTAAAAATAAATAAATAATTTTTTTAAAATTAAATTTTAATGATAATAACTCCTAATGTCCAAATTTTGATATCTCATTTTGACCTATTAAAATCACATCAAATTTTTTATATCCCGTTCATGTAAAATTAGATGTTAAAAAATAAAACTAAATAAAAAATAAAGAATGAAATCAAATTAATTTTAAACATAAAAACATAAAATATTAATTTATCAATTATTTCAATAATAAAAATATATAAATAGAGTTTTTGTTACTTAATTACATATTACTAGTTTTTTTTTAACTCAAAATTGCACTACATAAAGTATAAGAAAATGTTATACTTATTTCTCTTAAAGTTTAATTATATTACATATAATATATTTTTTTCTTAATCTTAATTTCACCTCTTTGAACTTATAAAATTATATAAAAAAATGTGTTAAAAATTGAAGAAGAATTATGTATGAAAAAAATAAAAAATATTAAATAATTTTTTTTGTTAAAATTAAGGATGTGTATACACTTTAGTAACAAGCTTTTACAACAAAATGGATTAATAGTTCAATTTCAATGCATGAACAAGCAAATCTTATTTTTTGAATCTTAATTAGTCACAATAACAGCTAATCAGTCACGATTTACTCATTCTTATCTTATTTTACGTTTTTATTTTATCTTAATTATTCACAATAATAACTAATCTTATTTACTCATTTTACCTTTCTATTAACATCGAGAGTAAAAAACAAGATTTGATTGCTAAATAAAAATTTATTCGATTTTATGTAAGACAGACAAAAGAAAAACCATCAAGTAGTCCATTATAATTGTTCTTATAAAATATCTTAGATAAGTAGAATTCTGTATAACTTAATAGGAGTGGTTAGGTAACACAATGACTAGCTGAGGTCACATCCCTCAGTTTTCACCATATAAAATATATTTTTTTGAAAAAATCCCTCTTTCCTTCAATTAACAAATGAAGCCTTTACTTTAAAATCACAATACCAAAAAAGCGACGTCGTATTTAGCCTAGTTAGTGAGACAATATTTAAAAATAAAAAAATAAAGTTACGTATGATGTAAAAGAAATGAAAATTTAGTAGTGAATAACGAACTAAAAGACAAGTGGAAGAAAAATACCAAATTGCTAAACAAATTCATGCGCGCATAATGTATCAAAATGGCATTTAAGATATTGATATAATGCATGTGTCTCCTGCAATGTGGAGCACATAGAGGTCTTGCTATAGGGAGAAGCAAAACCACCACGCATTTGTCCTTAATATACGTCTCAAATTTTAAACACTGAAAATGACCTTGAACCTTGCTACCAGTACCTTTTATATAATCATTATTAATTGTTAAAACCATCGTGAATTCAAAGAAGGACGCCACTTGTACATAACACGCATGGATATGGATAAGCCCAAAGACTCTGCCGTCACATAATGCCCATTTTTTTTTAATTAATGTAATATTTGTATTCAATTTTCCACCTTTATTAAGTATTAATTAATAATTATTTAAATATATATATTTCCCAAAGGAATTAATGTATGTTTTAATTATGTCAGTTACCTGAGTCAGGCTCTAAAAGTAAATTAATTGAATAGCGCACGAATTGATTCAAATATACCTAATTATACTACTTCCAAAAAAATATATTAATTATACTTGCGAGTGTCGTCGCAATACCAATAGGTTGGTAGATCTATCTATCATTTAATTCACTTTAATTATTATTATTTTTAAATATTTTAAATAAATTTGTTCATTCATCAATTTGTTTTTTTAAGGTTTTAACTAATTTTTTAATTTATTCATTCGTTTTGTTTTTGCTCAAATAACACTAAAAATGAAACTATCATTAATTATAATATTCCTAATTTTTTTAATTAATAATATTGATTAGGAGGTTGTTTTTAAGTAAATTTTCATGATAAATTATTGTACTTAGATAATTGTTTTTAGGTTTGAATTTAAAATTTTATATAAAATTATTTTTATTCTTATTTATTATTCTTAGACGAATTTTAATAACTTGTGTTAAGATAATATTTTAATATAAAAATATGAAAATAGAAAAAGTTCTGTACTATTGTAGAATAGGTAATAATTACAATAGTTGATAATCTTAAATTATATTATGTTGGAATGAAAATTTTAAAATTTTAAAATATAAAATTAACAATAAATACTGATCAATAAAAGAATCAATTGTATGAGATGTTGTAAAGATATTCTCTGAAAAAGTTAAATATAATATAAGAATTTAAAAATTCTTTCGGTATCATTCGAAATCTTTTTATTTAACATATAAACTTTTCTATTTAAAATTATACAGCATGATTAATTTTTTTTTATCGTCTAAACATAAATAATCTAATATTTTAAAATCACTGTATTCAAACATAATACTATATTATTTTGAATTAACTTGGTATTGAAACTCTCTAAATTAATTTTGGGTTAAGCACTAATGTATATGTTTAATTGTACTTTTGTTTTTTATAAATAGTGATTATGCTTTTACATGTTCTCTTTTTAAACTTAATTAATAACTTATTTGTTTGAGGGTAATTGATATTGGAAGGATGAAAAGCTCATAAAATTAAAAAAAGAAGCATTTTGGATGTCCAATGCTGAAGCAATTCATCATCACACACCAAAAGTGTTCTCTAGATTTTAAAGCTTATTTTATGCCATGTTAGCATCCAGGCAGCCAAAAGTCACAATTTAGGTATTCACAAGCCAGAGAGCAGGTTTTTGTTACTATAGTGTTCATTAGAGAAAAATACTCATTTTGGCAATAATATTTATTCTACCCAATATAGTCTCTATTTTTTGTGTTTTTTCTACTCGTGCAAACTAAATTCTCGAAGTTTGTGTTTGATGGATTTTTTTAAAACTCTTTGCAATTGGTATTGTTCTAAATTTGATATTTCTTATTTTTCAAATTTTGTTCATTTACTTAATATTTTCTTGATTTGGTCACTTATAAAATGGTTTGATTCGTTTATATAATTGAAAATTGATATTTGGATTGGAGTCTCACCATGTATGTATGCGGCATTCATAAATTATTGAACCTTCATGCTTGTTTTAACGGGAAAATCATGACATAGAAATTTTAAGTTAGGTTAAAGGGTTAATAAATTAAGAAATTGATTTTTAATTAATTTATTCAATTTAATTGTTAATGAAGAAAAAATATTTAAATTGACTTGTTAAAGTAAAAAGAAAAAAAAATTGAAATCATTTTTTAACCGAATTTATTTATTCACTTCTTCTTTTAAAAAATATGTAAATAAATTTAATTAAAATCTCATTCATTTAAAGAAAAAAAAAATATGATTAGATTTTGATACATGATAAATTTGGAGTTTAATTTTATAAGATATGTATATTCTTTATAACATAAGATATTGGTTCACAATTCTTAAGTTACTTTATTTTAAGTTTTTCTATTAGATTTCAAAAATCTGAGAAAGTATTTAGCTTTGATAAAATTTTAGGTTCGCTTGACAAATTTTATTGAATAGGATTTCAACTCGGTTTAATTTATTTTTTTATTTGATTGACATTTTTTTTTTGGAATTAGATTCAATGAATAAGCTTTTTATTATTATAATATAAATTTAAATTTAACTAAGTTTTTAATATAATTTTTTATGTTTAAAATTGAATATTAAAATATAAAATTTGTAGGATTGAATATTTGTAGATGAATCAATGATAAAATTAATTATTTTTGAATATCCCAATAATTAAATATTAAAATGTGAAGTTTGTAGAATTAGGCATTTGTAGATGAAACAATGGTAAAATTTTAAATATCCTAACAATGGATCTAAAATAAATTTTGACATCACATTAGAAATTGAATTTAGATCTAATTTAATCTTAAAAATTAAAATATGGAATAAGGATTTTTCTCATCATACCTACCTTCAGTGGACTATATTCTTGATCAAGGTAAAAACTCTAATATGTACTTTGGTTGAAGATGATGAATTTGGTTGAAGATGATGAATTTGTTAAAATCTTGAACTAGATAATAGGAGTATTTATAAAAATATTTTTTAATATCTATTTTAATATATTTCACTAAAATAACAATCTATGTATTATGTATTTATCTAAAATAATTAATAATTTATATATTTTATATAAAATTTGGATGTAAGTGACTCTCAATCTCAATGATAAAGCATTTGTAGTTTCCTACAAAGTATAGTCTAGTATGATACATAATTCATAATTGTACCATTGAATATTTAAAAATTTTAGACATAAGTAATGTAAATTTGAGATTATATTTCTTTATAATATTTGGTGCAGGAAGTACACAAGTTTTGTAAAATTTGTTGGATCTTAGATAGCTACGTAGCCTAATGATCATATTGAGAGTAGATAATATACTTCACAAAAAATGCAACATAACTTAAACAAAAGACTATACATCTAGAAATTTACTTAAAAAATTCAACATTTTTGCTGAAATATAATTTAACTTAGAATCAATTTGGTTGATAATGGTTATGAGTTCTATATGCTTATTTTTATCAATAAAAAAATCATTCATCAACTATCTTATATAAAAAATTGTCAATAAAATGAGATAATTAAACAAAAGTAAAAACATATCATAATATTGTTAAATCTTTATTGTCCTGATCAAACTTACCTACATAAATTTGGATATATGCAGTATCGCATTAAATGTATATATTATCAATTTATTATCCTTAGCCAACTTGTAATTAGCATTGCTATACCTTTTACTATATGCTCAAATATTCGAATTGTCTCATCTTTGAATATTTGACTCTATCTATTATATTTTACTATAACAATTTAAAAAATTATGTTTTAATCTTAGATTTGTAAATGCATCTATCTTAACCATATAGAATAAAATTAGAGTATATCTATTATTTTGATATTTACAATAAAAAATATTCTCTTATATACTTTTTCAATAATACAT
This sequence comes from Canavalia gladiata, assembly GCA_037954105.1. Lineage (NCBI taxonomy): Eukaryota > Viridiplantae > Streptophyta > Magnoliopsida > Fabales > Fabaceae > Canavalia > Canavalia gladiata. Next base: position 12,705,372 of record CM075658.1, on the reverse strand, counting down.
CAAATATACTTTCTCAATAAATTAGTTATTATTAATGTTTTGTACGTTCATATTTTATAATAATTTATATATGATTTATTTTTAATGTAATTCTTCTTTTAAACACAAAACAACATTTTAACCAACATCATGGCTAGAGGGAAAAAAAGGTTAAATAGATATGGCAAATTACGTAGTTTTATATTACGTGATCTCTTTTATTGTTCAAAAATGGTAATATTTAAAGGCTACTTTTTAGCTAGACCTTGTATACATGCTAGAGTTGATTAAATTTAGGACTTGGCCATTGTACGTCCTAGGCTCCTAGCTAAGTCGTGGAACATCTTACATTCTTCTGTGTAGTGGTACCTTGATCTAGTATCACATGTTGCACTTCATAGGATAGTAAGACAACTCTCTAAAAAGTGTAAACAAGTTTGTAAATTTTGCATCCGTCCAAACTATATTTTTTACTTGTTGAATACAAACACATTATTGTATGTTCTCTTCAATCCAATTAAAATTGTAAAAAAAGTATTAAGATTGTGAAAATTCAAATACCTCAATGTTTTATATGCATTATTCTTTTGTTTTAATTCCTTCCCTTCCCATTTTCCATAAGGCCGGATAGTTTCCTCCACAATTCACCTAGTAATACACCATCCATTTAAAAAATATACATATTGCATATCAATGATAAAAAAAAATATACATATTGTGAATAATTAATGTAAACTTTTTAAGTCGTTTAAAAGGATTAAGTCATGTTTAGTTATTTATGAATATTTAATTAAAAACTGTGTGGAGTACGTGGGAGGAATATTATATAATCATTATTAAAAAGAAGGTAAACATTCTCCTTTTAGATAAAAAAAAAAAAAAGGTATAAAAGAACTAGTAAAACCCACTTGTCATTATAATTTACTTTATTTATTTTAACCGAGCCGAATAAAAAACAAATATATAATATGACCTACTTTGTCGAACGGAATTAATGATGGATCATGAAGTGCACGTGATTGTCACATATAAAGAGAGGTAGTGGTAGAGACCACGTTCCTTGCATGAAAGCTATTACACCATTGGAAAAAAGAATCCAGCTAATTACAAGTACACGACCATTGAAATACATAATTAATGTTTATTGTTGTTGTTTACATGCACTCCCCCAAAGCCATTTGTAATGGCAACATAATGAATGTTTAGAAGCTGGACCTTTAGCATGTTCAAGATTTCTTGGAGTCCCCACACGTAAGCCCAAATGGTCTCGTAGGTCCTCTAATAGACCCAATTTTTCTGTGCACACGAGTCCTTGTGTAATTGGTCACAACCTGAACTACACGACCCCATGGTTTTCAAGACTTTCTACTACTATCTTATCCTTCCTTCAAAGGAACCAGGGAAACATGGGGTTCTACCCACAAGCAAAATCGGAATATAGGGTCATAATCGTCTGTGTCGCGCCATTATTATGGTCCTTTGGATTTTGGAATAAATATTTTTTTTAAAAATGTCAAATGTGTACTTTTATTTAATGGTTAAAGGTTGAGTGAAAATGGTGAGCACACTAAAAATTTATATTATCTTACCATTTAACATACCATCACTAGGGAGCAGATTTTCAGATTTCAACATACTAATATTATACCTGCTCATTTGATTGTTAATAATCTTAATTAGATATTTTTTTATTTAATTTTTTTAAAAAAATAAACATGCATACATCAAATGTTATTATTATAATAAAAGTAGTATATACTCCTCAAATATTGATCTTTTTTTTTATTAAGTTGGAGGAGTATTAAGAGAATAAGTGGAGAAATTTTAATAAATTTTCTTTTATTTAGTTAAATTTAGAATGATGATTAACTTACATACAAAAATTATCTTATTATTCATTTACATATAAAATTTGATGGTTGATAATTTTTTTATTTTATTAAAAAAATATTAAAAAATCGTACAACCATAAATAAGATAAAAATTAATGTAAAATATTTTTAGTATATATAACAATCATTTCATTTAAATTTAAAAAAGAAAAAGTAAAAATGTGAGGATAAAAATTTCTTCCCTTACTACTTAACTGACTTAAAATTCAAGAATTTTTTTTTTCTTTGGACTGTTATAAACAATGCCTGCAAAACAGGAATACATCAGAAGGAAATTAGAATCACCATAGTGCACAATATCTATTTTTTACATAAGCTCTTCTACCATCTTAAAGAGCTTTAATTCTAGATAATGTGAGACTTATTCCTAACATGATTAGTTTACTTTCTTTTTTTATTATTTGAACTAAATAGTCTAGATATGTCTAATATAATTAGTTTACGACATGATATTAAAGACTCTAATCATGTAATCCATAATTTGATCTCTGTTCTGCAGTCCGTTTGTAAAAATAAAAGTTAAAGTTTTAAATTATGGATTACAACTTCGTAAGTACTAATGACATTGTTTTTTTAATTAAAATTAATTAACTGTTGTATTTTATTTTGATAAGTAGCCAAATTCAATTTGATTATCAGTTTTATTCACTAGAATTGAAATCTAAGTAGTCGTTATTATATCTTATGCGGTTAGCTTAAAATTGGAAATAATACCACTAACACTTATGGGATTGTATCTAAATCTGTTTATTTTAAAACTGCAAAGACTCCCATAGAGTGTATATATTATATAGAGTGAGTAAAAATGCATTAATTGGTTTTGTTGGATTTGAGGCCCGAACAAGGCCCACCCATGGTCCTTGTACCTTTGACCCACGCGCCCAATGCCTATGCCCCATCGTCTTCGTACAATCAGGTTAAGAAGCCCCACTCTCACTCTTGTCTTTGTGCATTGAACTCACCCTTTCTTATCTTTGTGCATTGAACTGAATTAGGCTTTTAAGTGGTTATGGGTTCAGAGATGTTGTAAAAATTGTGTATTTCAAAATAGTTTTAAATATTCAAATTAATTTTATTAATTTAATTTTAAATATTTAAATTAATTTAAATAATTATCATTATGATTTTAAGATATTTACAATTATTACTAATTATTGTAAACTTAAATTATGAATCAATCATTTTAATTATCCATGAATGGTCATTATGTTTTAAAAGTTGACCGTTGAGAAATTATTACGACATTATTTTTTGCCATTTTTAATTTAATTTCTGATAGGAATTTAATTTCTAACCCTAACAATATTCTATATATACCACTATCTGTGATGGGTTAAAGATAAGGTGAAATTTCTTGCTAGTTCTGTTCCTGAATATTTCAGATGAGACTGTTGTATCGTGGGGATTACGCCATGGACGGACAAATCCTTGAGGACAGTGTAATTACACGCCTCAGCCTACGAGACATCATCAACATCATCAAGCTTCTCCAACGATTGTTCGAAGTTATCCAACAATCTCAAGGATTTAACCCATAATATTTTCTTTACAATCAATTAGATTTTCTATTTCTTTTGTAAGAGTATATCTTTTCTTCAACTTTTTATCTGTTACATTAATTATCTTTTTGCAAGTTTCAGGTATTCCGCTTAAAGGTCCTGTTCTATCTATGAATCATGAGATATGTTTATGGAACATGCGTATTGTCGAGGGACGCAGAGAAAGAACATACTAAAAGGAAATTTTTTTAAATAACAATATTATTAATAATAATAAAAAAAATTAACCTTTTTTTAAATTCCCACCTTTGGTCTACTAAAGATTCATCATCATTGTTATTAGTATTCTAATTGATTCTGTGATTTATCTTCTGGATCCTAATTGTGATTGATCTTCTAGATCCTAATTGTGATTGATCTTACTCTTGCTATTTGATGATTATCTTGTGATGATTTCTAATTTTAATTTTACCAAAAAAAAATTCATAAATTATTATGATAATTAATTTTTGGTCTGCGATTATTTTTTGTTGGTTGTGATGATTGAATTTTGACATGGGATAAGTGCCATTATGTATGATTTTCATTGGAATTTAGTTGGGGTTCAAAAATTGGAATGTTATACCATCGCAATGTTTGTTGTTGAGACATAAGTTTTTGGCTTGAAATCATAACCAATTTGCTTGATATCTAATTTAAATTTCAGCAGTAAATGTCTTATTTGGGAAAATGAGTGCTTGCTCTTTGATATTGAATGTTGAGAATATGCAAAAATTTTAGGTTGATATCGCTATATGAGATTTTGTTATTTGTTTTATATATTAATTTTTATTCTATTGATTCCTACTTGATATTTGATGTATGAACAAATAATCAAATGTGATGTGAACAAATGTTGGTTATTGCAATAAAATAAATTATATAATCAAATGTGACGAGTACAAATGCTAGTGATTGCAATAAAATAAATCATATAATCGATTTTGTTGAGTATATTCAAATTATTAAGAAAGTGATATTAGTGAAAATATTTTGAGTGTGTTGCAACAGATTTAAAATATTCGAGAGATACCATTAATTATGGTATGAAAAGTTTTCCACTATATTAAAATAGTAGAGTGATGATAAAATTGATTTGTACGAGAATAAATCAAAATTGGATTTATTTTAATCTTAAACAAGATATCGTGATTTGGATTATCCAAATATATAATAAAATATGTTATAGAGACCAAATCATTATTTTTTGATTTGGGAGAATTAAAGAATGTGTACTAAGAAAAATTCTTAGTAGAGACTGTAAAGAATAAACTGTGTTTATTGTAAGCATAATTGCTAAGGAATAATAATACAAATTAAGTGATAAATTGAGATATAATCACATATGTCACAAAGTATTGTGAATGATCACTAAATAACTAGTGATTCTAATTAACGTGAAGTCAAAATGAAATTGATCTTATTTCTCACAAAGCAAAAAGCTTTGTGAATGACATCGAGGGGAATAAAGTTTTAGCCAAAATAAAATCAACAGTAATAGGAACTCAACCTTTGTGATTGGAGATCCCATGAAGAAGGTTCATATGGGTAATAACAAGTTATTGTTGGTCTTTCTAGCACTATTTATTCTTTGTTCCTATGGTGTGAGAAGTGTTAGGCTGCATTGAACGAGAGGTTATTTCTAAGATGTTTAATGACTATCATATCTCTTATGGGTGGTGTATGAAATGCAGAATACACTTGATGAAGTCACTTATATGAGTGTCAAGTGGGGCAGCTTGTATGAGATTGAGGCACAATCTCTAGAGCACTCATGAATCGACCAGGCACGCGCATGGCCTATTTGCGCAAAGACGGCGAAAACGGCAAGAATTGGGGTGTAATGTGACACGTAAACCTCTGTCTTACAACCAGGTGTTTTTGGTTCATAGAAGCTCTGTTTTACCAAAGCATCGTCAGTTAAGTTTATTTGTCTAGGGTCTGGTTCATAGTTCAAAAGACACCGGATCTAGTGCATTTACACTTGTGTTAACCCAGTAAAATCTTTCTTTTGATTTATTTTAATTTTAAACCTTTTTGAAATAGTGGGGATTGTTGTAAAAATTGTGTATTTCAAAATAGTTTTAAATATTCAAATTAATCTTATTAATTTAATTTTAAATATTCAAATTAATTTAAATAATTATCAGTATGATTTTAAGGTATTTACAATTATTACTAATTATTGTAAACTTAAATTATGAATCAATCATTTTAATCATTCATTAATGGTCATTATGTTTTAAAAGTTGACCGTTGAAAAATTATTACGACATTATTTTTTACTGTTTTTAATTTAATTTCTGACAGGAATTTAATTTCTAACCCTAACAATCTTCTATATATACCACTATCTGTGATGGGTTAAAGATAAGGTGAAATTTCTTATTAGTTCTGTTCCTGAATATTTCAGATGGGACTGTTGTATTGTGGGGATTACGCCATGGACGGACAAATCCTTGAAGACAGTGTAATTACACGCCTCAGCTTACGAGACATCATCAACGTCATCAAGCTTCTCCAACGATTGTTCGAAGTTATCCAACAAGAGATACCTAAAATCCAAGGTATAAAGTGATTCTTAGTTCTTACTTTTTGTTTGCATTTGGAACTATAGAATCCATGTAAAATAAAACAAAGTTACTTTAGGAAACTCTAATTATAATAATAATAATAATTTACTCAGTCCCGTGCCATTTTCTTCTCCATTGCTATGCTTAATTTGTGTTTTTTTTTTCTAAGTGTTTAGAATGCCTTAAAGAAAATTATTATTAATAATTTGAGTCATGGAGCAAATGAAAGTAATATAATTTTTTTTTTCTTCTGGGTCAGGCATTTATTTATTGTTTCTTGGTGGTTTTCTTATTCTATAAACCAAGAGTTTGGTGTTTCTATTGCTGAAGTGGAGTTTGTCAGCCAAGGAAAAAAGGAAAATGGTTTCAGAAGTAACATGTGAGTTAGGAACATGTTCTGTCAATCAATGGTCTCATTGGTGGTGGAAAGAAAAATGGGAAGAGCAGAGGAGGATGTGGCTTGCATGCCAATAGGACTGAATGGAATTTGGGGACACTTTTGTCATAATACCTAATTAGGAATTAAATTGATATGATTTCTTCATTTACAACTAGTTATTCTTTCAAGGCTTTTGGCTCATATGACTACATAATTCTTTGAATGGAAGTCTGAGCTCACTGCAAAGCCTATGCTTGAAGGCAAGAGGGACTGGAATAAAAGATGAATTCAATTTCACGGTTTTTAACTTGATTTGCTTATCCCTGTTATTGTTTTAATTTATGTTAATTAACCTTTATTGGGTGATTTAAATCTCATTTAACTAAGACAACCTTGCTAGTTTGTCTAGTCAAATGACTTGATAAAAACTCTTGACCTGCTTAATAAGGCTTGGATTCTAACTTTTTGTCCCTCCATAATTTAGTTTGTGTTTTTTTTTCTTTTTCTAAGAATAAAACTTGATAGAAATGTGAGTTAATGTAAAAAAAATATTCATATATTTTTTCCCCTAACGTGTGCAATGACATTCTGATAAATAACTAAGCACATATTTATGTCTGATTAAGTATTGTAACTCCGTTTCATTATTATTACTTTTATTTCCAAGACAGTATAATGGAGGTTTTATCAAAACTAAAAAAATCTACTTCAAGCAAACCTTCGATGGAACGTGGAAACAAACAGGTCTTTAGTGGTATACTAAAATAAAATCTGTGAAGCCTTATGACAGAATTATGCATGCTAGTGGTACCCATTATCCTTTGATTCTTATTTATATGTTGTCTATCTAATTGTTCAGGATTTTGATTTTTTTACATCTCACTTTTTTATATTTATTTTACATTCTTTCTCTTTTTTATCACATGTCTCATTTTCTTTTTCTTTCTTCGTTCATTCTCTCTCATTTTTAACTTCCATCCAATTCATACCCATAAATTATTGAATTTTTCATACCAAATAATATTACATACTAAGGGATAACTTTACTATTCTCAAAATTAGTTTAGATAAATTATACCAGGTTATTTTATAATTAGTTTTAACTTTAAAAAACTATTTTAATTCGGAAACTTAGCAACGGGCGCCATATGATTAATGAGCGGTTCTTACAATTATCCAGTTTTTTTTTTTTTTTACTCGGTAATTGTCTTTATATCTAGCCGAATGAGAGAATTAAAAAGTCTAGTCTAAAAAAAATTTAAAATATTAATTTTAAGAAGTATCTCATATTAAAATTGATCTAGATAAGAATCCATTATTAAAAAGTTAGGTGCTCACAAAACTTGATGTTTAAAAAAGTGGTTTCATTTCATTCAAATATATAATTTTGCAAGTTTTTTGGATACCATAGGGCAGTTTGGTAACTTTAAAAACCTGTTTAGAACTGGTTAATTAAGATGAATTAGCTATCTAAATTTATATTATTTTACAACTAATTATAAATTGATCATGATTTTTTTTAAAAACTAACTCTCATATAAAATATTTTTAAATATTTTCATGGGAAAACTCAAAATGTTTATCGACTGAGTGGTTCTCTAAATTATATCTTATTCAATACTCATTACCACTAAAGTGTGCAGATCGGTCCAAATTAGTATGTACTAAACAGATTGAGCTCGAAGTTAAGCAGATTGGTCTATGAATTAATCTGCATGTTTTTTCATTATTTATTTATTTATTTATTTATTTTTACTTATACACAATATGATTAGTGCGTTGGCTCAAATGGTTTGTGGCCGAGGCAACTTATAATAATTTTATAACTTTATTTTTAAAAAATGGAGGAAAAAGAGGTGAGTCGAAAAACCTGCAGACCAACCTATGTAAATTCACAATTTAATGGGTCAAATTGTATTTGGTCCAAACTAGCACAGGTTGCGGTTTATGCGGACTATTACCCCCTATTTCTACTTGTGACAACCATCTTATTTCTAACCCACCAAAAGAGAAAAAGGAAATGTAAATGAAGAAAAATATATATGAAAAAGCTTGAACTAAATAAAAATTAGTTTTCAAATGACTCTTTCAAGATAACATTAGCACTTTTTTCGTATAATGCGCGCTATTTTTAAATTTAGGTAAAATTAAAAATGTGTATATAAGAAAAATATTACCATTACTAATCATAACAAAATTATATGTTTTAAGAAAAAGTATGACAAAGGATATCCTCGTTGTTTAGAATGCGGATTTATTTAAATATATAAAAATAAATTAAATAAATAAGCCTTTTGAAATTATTATAAAAATTAAGATATAAGAGGTTTGAATTTGAGTGAATCATGAAAATAAATTGTGTAAATAAATTATTAGTTCAATATGTCAACATTTAAATGAACTCCAAATTTATAAATTTGAAAATTTTGATATTAACGGTTGGATGAATTGCGATTGTATAAATTAAATATTGATAGCTTTGGAAAATAAAAAAATGAAAATTATAATATGCTTAATATATACAAAAAATTGTGACATCGTGAGAAAGTTAACATAAATTAAGGAAAATTTTTATTCTCAAGAATAAGAAAGAAGTTAATGTAAAGTGTAATTTAAAAATAATTAAGAATTTGAGAAGTTTAAATAAACACAATATTAAAATATTAAAATATTAAATAACAAAAATTCACTTGTAATATAGTAAAAAAAATTATTTCATTTTGAAACTAATGACTTTATTAATACATGTTTAGTTTGATTTAGTTTTTAAAATTAATTCATTTTCTAAAATTTTTGGAAGATTTTTTGAAATAATTACTTCTTTCAAATTAAAATGTACCAAAATAGCATAAAATGGGATTAACAAATTCAACAATTACTAATACAGTTAAAAAAATGACATGAAGCAGAATTGACAGCCTGCAGCTCTTTACTCACACCGAAAGCCAACTGGTTTTGAATCTGTGTACCTTTTCAGTTTTCACGGAGGCAAATGTTAAAATGTTCGAAAGTTTTTATTTATATTAAAAATTTCAAAATGTTAGTATTTTCAAGATAATGAAATCAATTTATAGATAAAGTATGTGAAAAGGTCATGTTTGAGAAAATGGAGATTCTACTCTATATTTTAGCATAAACTTCAATTTCTTCTTCATACGGTACAACTTTAGGTTTTTATTAACAAAATATATTATATTAATAATAATAACGGTTTATTTTAATATATTATTAATTTTTATAAATTTTTTTTGTTAATATAACTTATTAATAAATTAGCAATAATTTTTTATACATAAAACAAAGATTGTAAAATTTAAATAAAAAAATTATACAAATGTCATCCTTTCATCATGAGATAACTTTAGTAGTTTAAAGAATAGTGATTTTATTTTATAAGGCAGAAATGATAAAATTTCAATCCGAAACATTCACATAAAACTACTTTAATACTCAAATTATTCAAGAATCAAGATCAATTCTAGTGGATTTGATTAATATGCAAACAATGTAAATAATATAGATAGGGTTAAATATATTTTTAATTTTTTTAAAATATTTAAATTTTGATTTTTATCTCTCAATTTTAAAAATTTTGATTTAGATCTCTTATTCTAAAATATTATAATTATAATTATTGATATCAATTTAAATTATATTAAATCAAGTTAAATTAATTATTATTAAATTTTTTTAATTATTTTATAAAATGTTTTGATTATAATTCTTTAATTATGATTAATTTTTTTATTTAATATAACTTTAATTAATATAAAAACTATAATCAAAATATTTTAAAAAATTATAAATTTAAATAAAAAATTTTAAATTTAAGAAATCAAAACCAAAATTTATATATTTTAAAGAAACTAAAAATATATTTAATCCATATAAATATTTAAAACTTTTTTTAAAGATATGTTTAATAAAATTAATAGATAAACTAACTGAAAGTTAATAAAATAAATAAAAATTGCTTAAAAAAAGTGTTTAACAAAACTAACTATTAAATTAGTAAATAAAGATAAAATAACAAGTAAAGATACAATAGTTTGATTTAAATTTAAGTATTATAATTTTTTATT